>VMDO01006470.1:15208-80103 GCA_007922755.1 Pedetes capensis
AAAAAAAAAAAAAAAAAAAAAAAAAAAAAAAAAAAAAAAAAAAAAAAAAAAAAAAAAACCACAAAAAACTTGTTCACTGTATGATGATTCAGGACTTTTCCTGGCACTGTGATAAACAGAAATCCAATAAGATCCCCTGTATTTATACTACTGAGCAATTTTGTAAAGTTGGAGTTAAGAACTGTGACTTGAGGGATCAAGGCAAGCTTAAATTATCCTGTATGTTCTAAATGCTCCATTTCTTAAGCTGAGACCGTAGCTATACTCTCCAAGGTATAAAAATCTACAAGAAAAATTTAATTTTGCATCTTCATTTCCATGAATATCTAAAAACAGGTCCTCATGCTGGTCATAAAGATAAAGCTTTGGTAATTTGAAACTGAAAGACATTTTCTTAGAATAACACTTTAGATTTTTTTTTTAAAGCTATATAGCCCAGGCTGGCCTTGAACCTATGATTCTCCTGCCACAGCCTCCTAAGTGCTGGGACTACAGACATGTATCACAGCGCCCAACACTTTTTTTTTTTTGCAGTACTGAAGGGCTGAACCTAGGGCTTCGCTCATGCTTTTGTAAGTGCTCTACCACTGAGCTACATGCCAGTCCCTTTTTTATTTTTTATCTTGAGACAGGGTCTTGCTAAGTTACACAGATTGCCTCTGGCCTCAAACCTACAATCCTCCTGCCTCTGCCTCCCAAATCACTGGGGTTACAGGCATATGCCACTGTGCCCAGTGGATTTTTAGTTTTTAAAGTTAGTAATTCTCAAACTGGAATGCCTTATTTATTCTTAAGAATTTGTGATTTTTTTTTCATTTCCAAAGAGTCAGCATATTCTTTTTTTTTTTTTTTTTTTGCGGTACTGGGAGTTGAACCCATGGCCAAGCGCCTGCATGATTTGCAAGTGCTGGACCACTGAGCTGCACCCCCAGCCCATTTTTTTTTTTTTTACTTTTTGAGACAGGGTCTCACTAAGTTACGCAGACTGCCTCTGGTCTCGAACTTGTGATCCTCCTGCCTCCACCTCCCGAGCCACTGGGATTACAGGCGTGTGCCACTGCGCCTGGCTAAGAGTCAACATATTCTTTGAGAACCACTTTTTACAAATATTCTTTTCTCCAAATATAGTCTAAAATATGCTATACATGTATATTTAATTTTTGGCTTAATACACTTGAAGTAGTAAAAACTTAATAATTTAAGACATCAAATGTCCCATTTTGTGATCACTCCAGCTAATGGCAATTTATACTCTACTTAGGGAAATGTTTTATAAATAAAAAACATCTTTTGTCTTGGACTCTGGCTGCTTTGGAATGCTTGGCTTTCTACCCAAGTTCAAATGATGATGCTGGTGGAGCAGAGTCATGTTGTGTCAGAGGAAGAATGATCCATCCACTCTGAAGAGATGGAGCAATTATGATTAGAGATGTTAGGTTTTCTCTAAAGCAGTGATCCTCCACTGGGGTGGTGCTGTCCTCCAGAGGACATTATGGAAATATGTGGAAGTTTTTTGAGGGTAAAAAACATAAAGCTGTAATCTGGTAGAGGTTAAGAGATGCTAAGTATCCCTCAATGCAGGGGACAGATGCAGTCCCATGTCTCACACTACTTTTTTCTTTTTTTCTTTTTAACTAGGCTTTGTGCATGCAAAGCATGCACTCTTAGCCCCTTTTACTATTTTTTTATTTTGGGACAGGGTCTTGGTAAATTGCTCAGGCTAGCTTTTGGTCTTGAACCTGTACTCCTCCTGCCTCAGCCTCCCAAATAGCTGGGATTACAGGCATGCGTCATGCTCCCTGGTTTCACACTACTTTTGAATACCTCACCAAACTGTTTTTAACTATGTGAGCCTCAAATCTAATCCCATTGGGGGTGGGGCACAGGTTTTATGTTTACTAAACTTACATGTATGCAAGCACCAAGTAAACACAGAGAAACTTGTACTTTGCTTTGTTTAGGACTTTATGAAGAGTAGTAGCCAGGCGCATTGGCACATGCCTGTAATCCCAGCGGCTCGGGAGGCAGAGGCAGGAGGATCACAAGTTCGAGACCAGAGGCAGTCTGCATAACTTAGAGAGACCCTGTCTCAAAAAAAAAAAAGTAAAAAAATGGGCTGAGGGCGCAGCTCAGTGGTCTAGCACTTGCAGAGCATGGAAGCACGAGGCCCTGGGTTCAACCCCCAGTACCCTCCCCACACACATGGAGTAGTATACCATTTAGAGACACTACCACCTTCTGTGATATACATTTGTATTAACCTACAATTGACCTGTCCCAATTATGGTGATTTTACAGCTAGGGAGGTGCATGCATATGAGTTCTGCATTACACCTAATTGGACAGTTGTGCACAAATAAGTACTTATGAAATATTAATTGTCTTATTATAAATCACTGTCCTTCTATTTCTCCTGATTATTACAACTAAAGCCTCATGTTGCTTTAAACAAATGTTCTGGTATGTAGATTACACCAACTATGAATTTCATCTTGGGGACAGAAAAGAGAACTGTGGGTCTGATATCATTCAAAGCCATCCTCTCACACAGAATCAGGGCAGAAAACTGCAGTAAAGAATCTATCATATAGGAATTGTGGTTAGGAATCATGGGAGCTGGATCAGCAAGACCAATCTGGATTCAAGTACATACACAATAATTGTACTACTTTGGTTACTTTAGGAAGGTTACTTAATTTCTCCGGCTTTTTTTTTTCCAAGTGTCAAAGTGGGTTAGGATTACCTATTACAGTGCTATTCTAAGGATAAAATGAGAATTCATTTATAGCCAGTGATAAATGTTGAATGTCTAAGCTCTCTCCACTTTGCATCTTTCTACAGAATTCCTTTCTGTGACAAACTGACTTTTTAAAAGTTACCTCTGGTCAGTTCTGAAACTGATGTCACAGAAAAAGTGTCCGAAGTGGAAGAGTGGAAAGAGTCTTAGGCTTGGGAACTTGAAGATTTAGTTTAGAGTCCTGGATGTCATCATGCATTGCCACAGAACTTCTTTAAGTCTTAATTTCTATGAATTAGGACAACCCTATCTATTTCATAGTAATTGTTGTGAGTTTTAAATAAGTTAAGCTTAGCATAGAACCTGGTATAGAATAAATGTTTAATAAAGTTGGCTGCTGCTGTTTATTATAATTGGGAAAGACAACTGAAAATAATAAGGCGGTGTTTCCTAAACTTCTGTCATTTTCATTCACCTAGCCTTTGTCCTATTACATTCCTCACATTTTCATATATCAACTTTTCTTCTCTGTCTCTCTCTCTCTCCTTCACTTGCAATACTTAGGGGTTGAACCCAGGGCCTCACACATACTTTGCAAATACTCTACCACTGGGCTGCACCTTCACCCATTTTTAATTTTTTAAAAATTTTCAGACAGGGTCTTAGTAAGTTACCCAGGCTGCCTCTGGCTTCCAACTTGTGATCCTCCTGTGTTAGTCTCCCTAGTTACTGGGACTACAGGCATGTGCCACCATGCCTGTCTCTACTTATGTGTTTTTAATTTAAATGAATCTTTAAATCACAAGCAAATGGAAATCCAGTAATTACTTGCCACAAAAAGAAAGTAACTTTTAAAATAAACACAATAAAATCAAAACAACATTAGATTTTCACTAATGTCACCAGTCAAAAATTCTGAACGTGAGTATGCTCCCTTTGTTAAAATGAGAGATTCTTGTCCCGCGTGGTGGCGCACGCCTGTAATCCCAGTGGCTCAGGAGGCAGAGGCAGGAGGATCGCAAGTTCGAGACCAGAGGCAGTCTGTGTAATTTAGCGAGACCCTGTCTCAAAAGGGGCTGGGATTTAGCTCAGTTGGTAGAGCGCCGTGCTGCAGTCTCTGAGGTCCTGAGTTCAATTCCCAGCACCACAAAAATGGGAGAAGGACCTGGCAATCCACTCCCAAGGCAATCCCAAAACAGCCAGCCACTGAAAACCCTATGAGGGCCGCCATGAGTTGGATACCAACTTGACCGCACCTAACTACAACAACTGTCTCAAAAAGTAAAAAAAATGGGCTTAGGGGGCAGCTCAGTGGTCCAGCACTTGCAAAGCATGCAAGTGCGAGGCCCTGGGTTCGACCCCCAGTACCACAAAAAAAAAAAAAAAAAAAAAAAAGATTCCTAAGTGATGAATGGGTCTGGTAA
This sequence comes from Pedetes capensis, assembly GCA_007922755.1. Lineage (NCBI taxonomy): Eukaryota > Metazoa > Chordata > Mammalia > Rodentia > Pedetidae > Pedetes > Pedetes capensis. Next base: position 19,370 of record VMDO01006470.1, read on the forward strand.
TCCACTCCCAAGGCAATCCCGAAACAGTCAGCCATTGAAAACCATATGAGGGTCGCTATGAGTCGGATACCGACTTGATGGCACCTAACAACAACAAGTGATGAATAGATGTTAAAGATATAATAGTACTTTTTAAAAAATAGTCTCTGAAAATAATCAGTTGACTGAAAATCATTATTTTAATATGGAAGAGGGCACATGTCTAGGTAACACCTACATCTCAAATTCCTGTCTCCACAGATACATACTGTCAGGAAGCATGTGAGGGAAAAGTCACCACCACTTTAGGAAACAAGATCCTCACGTGTCTAAGGGCAGTCTTACAGTTTGCAAAGCACTTTGTTTCCTAGCATTTCACCTGATTATTACAGTAGTTAGGTAGAATATGGATTATGACATCCACTTGGCTGGATATTACAAAGACCAAAAGCAATAACGCACTCTGTAGGCACTCTTTCCTCATGAAAAGGTGGGGCAGGAAAGTTCATAGATAACTCCGCTTAGAGTTGCCGAGTACTCTAACAATATTAATCACGTTTATTTAAGAACTTAATACGTCCCAGCCTCTGTGCTAAGGGCTTTAACAGACATTAATTTAATCCCCATGCATGTTCTATTAGGTTTAGGCACTGTTACCTTCTCCATTTTACAGATGCAAAGTGAAACACACAGGTAACAACCAAGGTCAACTTACCGGTAGGGGCGCAATGAGTACTCAGGCAAACTGACAGAACCCCTCTACTTTCTTGCCCAAGGTCACGGGGGAGTGCAGCCGCCAGGATACGGCAGGGTACTGACCTGTCAGACACTTGTTCCTGGGTGAGCTTCTTGTCGCTCTGCAGCAGGATGGACACGTAGTGACGGATCATGCCCACGAAGAAAGTGATGATAACGATGGGCAGGACCACCCAAAGGCGGATGTTGGAGTCCAGCAACAGTTCTGGCCCCGCCATCTTCGCTGGAAGCCGGTTGCCAGTCGAGGATAGTGGAGCTCCTCTTCGAATTCGCCTCTGGGCCTTTTCCCTCCCCTCCGCCTGGCTGTCCCGGGACCCAGAGGCAGCCTCGATCCTCCGGAGCAACCCCAACCCTCCCCGAACGGTTTCCAGCTGGGCCGCCGGGCCGCCGGGCCGCTGACTTCCGGCGCGGAAGTTTGACGTCACGCCGCGGCGCGCTTCGGTGGCATCAGGGCAGCGGCGTGCGGCGCGGGAAAGTCGAAAGCGAGGGGCGGTGACGGCTAGTTGGCGGGTGAGCCGGGCAGCGTTCGGCTGCTCTCGAGGCTTTGCGCTCCTGCGGCCTAAAGTCTAGGCCCAGGCCGCGCCCAGCCTTTTCCGCGGGGCTCCGCGCCCCGAGCCTCGGCTTCCTCATCGTCCCGGTCGTGGGATAATCCCCGCAAGGTATCTCCCCGCGCCGTTAAAATGATTAAACGAGGAAGGCCTTTACCCGCAGACCCTTCGGGATGGCCTGGTCCAGGGGACCGGCCTCACCTCACCGGCTTTTAGGCTTCTCTGGAAGCGAGACGGTGTTGTACCTCGTAAGGGCGTTTGCCCTGAAGTCAGAGGGTCCAGACTTGCCTTTTTTTCCATCCGCAAAATGGCTGACAATGGTTGTGCGTACTAAACGAGGTAACGGTAAAAAACAAACAAAAAAGTTTGGCACAGTGCCGAGTACATCATAAATGATAACCATTGTTGAAAGTTGTTATCATAATAAAGTAGTGGTGGTAGGTAAGAGCGCAAATTCTGCTGGGCGCCGTGGCGCACGCCTCTTACCCAGTGACTGGGGAGGCAGAGGCAGGAGGATCCCAAGTTCGAGATTAGAGGCAGTCTGCGTAATTTAGCTAGACCTTGTCTCAAAAAAAAAAAAAAAGAAAGAAAGAAAAGAAAGCAAGCAAGCAAGAAAGAAAAATGGGCGGGGGGTGCAGCTCTGACGTCCAGCACTTCCAAAGCATGCAAGCGCAAGGCCCTGGGTTCAACCCTCACTACCGCAAAAAACACAAATACCGCAGATTCTGGAGCCCTGCTGCCGGAGTTGGAATCCCAGCAATATTCCTGGTAATGAGAATAATAATACAACTATCTTCAATAGTTTTGTGAGCGGTAACTAAATTAAGTACAATGCTCATGAGACAGTTTTTTATCAACCATTATAATTACCTGCCCTATCTGCCCCTCTTCCTCAATATTCTTCTTCTTCTTCTTCTTGATGCTGGGGAAGGAGCCCAGGGCCTTTTGGGTGGTAGGTAAATGCTGTACCACTGAGCCACACCTCCAGCCCCAGAAATTTTCTTTTATGCCCGTGTATTGTACTGGGTACTAGGAACACTGAGATGAATGACTGAGTGCCTGCTCTCAAGGACACCTTGCCCCCAACTCCGAAGTCTAGTATGATGTGGTAAGAGTTCCTAGATATACTCTATGGAGCAAAGGTTTTGGAGTAGCAAACTCCCTTAGGGATAGGAGGAACACTTTTGTTTTTTCTTTTTTGTTTTTCTTTTACTTCTTTTTGTTTTTGAGATAGAGTCTCTCTGTGTAGCCCAGGCTGGCCTGGAACTTGGCATCTTCCTGCCTCAGCCTCTGGAGTGCTAGAATTAAGAGTTCTGTGCCACCACGCCGGGCTTGGAGAAACACTTCTCAAGGAAGATGACATTTGGGTCTTTAAAAAGAAGTAGGAATTTCCAGGCACATGAGAGCATTTTTCAGGTGAAAAGAACACTAACAACAATGAAACTAAGGAGGTTCTAGTGTATGGGATGAAACTATAAGGCCCTGTGATTCAGGCTCTCCTATACCTTTGCAGAATCATTTCTAACTCTCCAGGCTTTTTCTTATTTCAGTGTGAGTTTCTCTCTGCCGGGGCTACTATTCTTATATATCTTCTACTGACTTGTTTTTTTTTTTTTGGCAGTACTAGGGGGTGTTGAACACAGGGTCTTTTTTTTTTTTTTTTTTTTTTTTTTTTTTTTTTTTTTTTTTTGTGGTACTAGGGGTTGAACCCAGGGCTTCGCGCTTGCATACTCTGCAAGTGCTGGACCACTGAGCTGCACCCTAAGCCCATTTTTTTACTTTTTGAGACAGGGTTTCACTAAGTTACACAGACTGCCTCTGGTCTCGAATTTACAATCCTCCTGTCTCTGCCTCCCAAGCCGATGGGATTACAGGCGTGCGCCACTGCGCCCGGCTCGAACACAGGGTCTTGTACGTACTTTGCAAACGCTTTACCAATAAGCTATGTCGCAGCCCCATTTTTAAATATATTATCTTGAGACGGGGTCTTCGTAAATTATGCGGGCTGTCTCTGGCCTCAAACTTCTGATCCTCCTGCCTCTGCCTCCTAATTACAGGCGTGTGCTACTGTGCCCCGACTGGCTCACTATTATTTCAACCCTCAGACTGTTGAAAAATTACTTTCTTGGGCTGGGGACATAGCTCTGTGCCTAGAATGCCTAGCATGCCTAGCATGCATGAAGCCCTGGGTTCCACCTTTTGCCTGAAAAGTTGATTTTCTGAGAGAAATTGTCCCTGCATTTGTTAATCACCCCCACCTCCAGCTAGACAAAATTTCTTTGTAAGCCCTCATAGGACCCTGTACTTTTCTTTTTAGCACTTACAAAACTGTAAATACGTTAAGACTATTTGTTACTATAAACTCCTTGAGAGCAGGGGTCATGTCTGTCTTGTTCACATGTATAACCCTAGCATCTAGCACAGTCCCTAACATATAGTATTGAGTTAATGAGTTAAATGACAGGTAGATTGAAGCTAGGTGATAAAGGATCTTGAATCTCAGGTGGAGAACTCTACATTTTCTCCTTTAGTAACAGGTAGGTGGTCTGGTGAAAGAAGTAACTAGGTAAACAAATCTTGAAAGGAAAAGAAGGGGAAGATTGGCCAGATGGAGGAATTGAAGTATGCTCATCCCTCAGATGACATTGGTGTAAAGATTAAGACCCCTCTGGTTTTGAATGAAGCAGTTTCCTCCGAGTTTTAACTTCTTAAAATTCAGCTTTTAGAGGGTAACTTCTCTGGTTTTGCTTTAGGAAGTAATTTAAGTACAGAAAACTTTGGTCAAAATGGTTTCCAAGAGGAGACTGTCAAAATCTGAGGACAAAGACACTGTGGCAGAAGATGCCTCCAGTAAGTATCTAGCCATTTATTGCTTTATATGGGGTAGCAAATGTATGAGGGACTTAAAGAGATATAAAGTTCCTACTTTTCAAGTGTTAGGATTCATCAAGGCTTAATGGATAGAGGACAAAGATTCTACTATCAGAAGATTTGGGATTGAGTTTCCGTATCTAATGCCACGTGTAACCCCATGATAGCCTCTGAGCCTGTTTCCATATTCATAAGAGGGATTAATTAGTATTATAGATTTTATCTGAACATTATCTTTACACAATGATCAGATAGTCCCTACCCTTTAAAAAAGCTCTGGTCCTCTTTTATCCTTCATAAAAAAGTTATAGATTAGTGATATAACAGTGATAGGTAAAAGAAAGATACATCAAAGCAAGCACACTAGAGGCAAAGAAACAGTGCAGGCTTTGCCCATGTAAGAATGTAGTTGACAAAGACCCTAAGAGTTCTAAAAAGGACTTGGTAGCCCTTTTCCTTTTTTGCTCTTGTTTACTCTATTAAAGTACCACTGTGGTGTCTGATCCTGTCAGATCTTGGAGGCTAAGCAGAGTTGGACTTGGTTAGTACTTGGATGGGAGACCACCTGGGAATGCCAGGTGCTGTAGGCTTAGGAGAAGGACCTGACAACTCACTCCCCAAAACAATCAGCCATTGAAAACCCTGTTGGTAGCAGAGAAGCACTGACAGTTTTTCATCTATTGTACATAGGGTAACTATGAGTTGAATACCAACTCAACAGCACCTAACAACAACAACAACAAATTGTTGATTGAAGAATTGTTTCCTTTTTTTGGTTTGTTTGTTTGTTTTGGAGGCAGGGTCTCACTGTGTAGCCCAGGCAGGCCTTGAATTCATGATCCTCCTCCCTCAGCCTTCTGTATGCTGGGATTATAGGCTTGTAACACTACTGTAGCTGGCAAGAGTTATTTCTTACTACGTTATAGGAACTTAGGTCTGACTCGTGGTCACATGTAACTGATGTTGAAGATGCTGTTGAACCCAAAGTGCACGTCAACAGAAGAATGGATAAAAAAATTATGGTACATTAACACAATGGAATACTTCTCAGCAATAAAAAAAAATGAAATAATGTCATTTGCAGCAAAATGGATGGAATTGGAGAAAATTATCTTAAGTGAATGAACACAAGCCCCAAAAGAGAAATACCATATATTTTCACTCATATGTGAGAACTGAACCAAACTTAAAAGAAGGAAAAAATCCTATACATAAATTGGAAAATAAAAATCTCATGTAACCTAGTGTAGAAGGGACAATTTAAGGAGTGGAAAGGAGGAGGGAGGGTTCTAGCAAAAGAAAGCAATGATGGGAGAAGATGGGAGGGAGAGGCGGGCCAGTGAGGAGGGAGGAAGTTGGGAGAGGTCAACCTCAATGTAAACAGCTCAACTTTATTAGTACAAAAAATAGTAATAATAATAATGCCAAGAATACCAAAGGATGGCAATAATGCATATGGACTAGATCACTCATGTAACACTGCTGAGCATGTAAAAAGATGGATCACTATAGAAAAAAGTTTAGACTTAAAATCGGGATGCACGTATATAGATAAATATATAAAAAGACAACAAGTAGAGAGGAGATCATTTGCGAGGGTGTGGGAATGGGGGAGCAGGGTCATGAGAGGGAAAGGGGGAAGTTATGTGAGCACTGTACAATGAAATGCATATATGGAATTGTCACAATGAAAAATATGTCAGAATGTTAGACATTAAGTTGTACATTAAAATTTTCCAATAAAAAAGCTAAAAAACAAGAAAATGCTGTCGAACAGCATTGAGTAATGAAAATATATTACAGAAAACTTGATTTAGAATAGGAAATTCAAAGACTCTAATACTTAATAAAGGGATTGAAAATATAAAGAAATTGGTAGACAATTTGAAACTGATGAGTAATAATTTAGAAAGTCTCTAAACCTAGATGTCATACTTGTGGAAGTACTATTCTCCAAAAGATAAGAGACTTCTGAATTAAGTTTATGGGAAGGGACTTGGGTTGTCCTGGTTTTGATGCACACTGAATCTTTAATTCTGGTTATGCCTAAATTTCTTTAAGGACAGTAGTAAGTGCTTTTTATTTCATTCAGCTTAAGACTTTTAGAGAGAGGAAGAAGACTTGAAAAAAACAGAATTACATCATTAAAGGAGAAAAGTAGACTACCTTGTTGGTGTCAAGTGACTGTTTTTGTGTGTTTGATTTTGTCTTATTATGAGTTGAAAGCCTCAGGTTAAAATTGAGACCAGAGTTTCTTCTCCGGTGCTGGACCCTGGGCTCCTGTGTCTGTGGACCCAGGAATAAATGTGCAGATAACAAAAGCAAGCGAGAGCAAAGGAGATTTATTGAAAGGATAAACAAAGCCTTCTTAGAACCAAAGGGTTCCCAACTGGGTAGCCATAGTGGAGCTGTTGTTAAGGGTTTTTATGGTCTCTTTTTTTAGGCTAGACTTTTTAAGCTGACTTTAGTAGGTTGGTCCTTAGGAGGGGGTACCTATATGTTGTCCCAATAGAGTTAAAAAACAGTTGAATTTCTTTTGGTTCTACCTAAAGATTGATTAGCTAGGTGACTACTGACCATGTCATAGGACTTGTTTTTCTTAGGAGAATGGAACTTGAGGAAATGAAGCTTATGTGGTCTGATTGAAACTCGGGTGACCTTATCAATTATCTTGTGACTATCTTGCCTCAGTGGTTCCTTATTTCCAGGCCCCATTTCCCTGATCTTGCTTGAATTTTTCTAACTCCTCACAAACCAATCTGAGCTTTGCAGGAGAACCCAACCTAGTCTATCCATTTTTGTGTACAGATCATTGATTGTCAGATACGGTGTGTTTGTCAAAAATTTAGATTCCCAGGTACCATTCCCAAGGTTTTGACTTAGTAGCTCTGGAATACTGTCTGGAGTATGCATTTTAATAAGCTTCTCATTGATCAAAATGCAGTGGTTTACAGATAACAGCTTGAAAGATAGTGACTGCTTTAAAATTTGGGCAGAAAACATTTCAATAGTTATTTTTAGTACAAGTGGTACATTTTGTATTCTTTAAATGAAAACTCAATCAGTGAAAATTCTCTCTTTTTTTTTTTTTAATTTTGTTTATCTATTTGTTTGTTTGTTTGGAAGCCACTATTGCTGACCCCTGTTGGAGATAGTTCATTTCACTACAGCATCAATTCTAGTATAATTCTTCAGGGACACAAAAGTTTTGATCTCAAGGATATAATTCCTGGGTTGACATTTTAACCTTTGCTTTATCTTTTTTTCATATTATTGAAGATTCTGTTTATTTTTAGAAGCCAAGAAGCAACCACTTTCCAAAAAGACAAAGAAATCTCATGTTTCTAATGAAATTGAAGAAAATGACAATGTCTTTGTAACACTTCTTAAAGCATCAGGACTTACTCTTAAAACTGGAAATAATCAGAACCAACTAGGTAATACTTTATTTTGTTCTTTTCTTTTAAAATTACTATTATTTTTTGTTTTGCCTTTTTTTTTTTTTTTTTTTTTGTGGTACTGGGGCTTGGGAGGCGGAGACAGGAGGATCACAAGTTTGAGACTAGAGGCAGTCTGCGTAACTTAGTGAGACCCTGTCTCAAAAAGTAAAAAAATGGGCTAGGGGTGCAGCACTTGCAGAGCATGGAAGTGCGGCCTTGGATTTAACCCCCAGCACTGCAACAACAACAAAAAAAAAAAAAAGGAAAGAAAAGTTTTGGCTCTGAAATTAAGCTGAAAATATATTTAGTGCTATCATCAGACAAAGTCTTCTCTTAAGTCTTCAGGGAAGAAAACTATAGTAGGGGATGTTACAAACCATAGTGACCAGCTAACCTTCTTTTCTCATAGCCGTGGATCAAGTAATTTTCCAAAAGAAGCTCTTTCAGTCCTTGAGGAAACATCCTTCTTATCCCAGAGTAGGTATTTTCTCTGGTATTTTTGCTTTGGCTAGCAGTTATCTAGAATTAGGAATTTAAAGACACTGGCCTACAGTTGAATAGACTAGAATGATATGTAGCTGACAACAAATGTTAAACTAAATGTCCTACCCTTCTCTGGTCTTTTTTATTTTCAAATCTCCTTATTAAGGTAATAGAAGAATTTGTTGATGGCCTGGAGTCTCATGTTGAGGACCATGACAGTTTCAGGAACTGCCTTTTGTCTTGTGAACGTCTGCAGGATGAAGAAGTCAGGTGTGGTGAAGGAGGCATGCTATCTCCCAGAAATTCAGCCTATTGCAGTACCTGGATTAGGGGTGGGGGAAGGCAATTTTTTTTTTTTTTACTTTTGATTTATCACTCTCTTTTCCTCAGAGCTTAAATCTAATTTCATATTAAATTTGCAACTATAAGCCTAAGAATTAGAGTGTTTTCTAGAATGTGTCTTACCTGTGTTGGTGGAATTTTAAAATTTTGTCTCTGCCTTACTAAAAGCTATCTTATGTTCTGTATTTCTTGTCTAACAAGATTATATTCTGAAAATAATCTTTAAGGGTTGTGTTTTTAACCAGTTTTATGAAGAAAGATAATAAAAACATTAAAATAAGGAAAACAAATATCTCTTTTATAGTATGGGCACATTTTACTCTAAGAGCCTCATCAAGCTACTTCTGGGAATTGACATTTTGCAGGTGAGTCTGTGCCACTTTTTCCCTGAACATTTGATGGGTATGATTTGTGGCGTGTTCCCAGTTTAAGTGCCTAGACTGCAGAGTAGAGTTTGGGTTTGCAATAGCTTTACCACAGAGCAATTGCTGAGATTAGTCTAGTAGGGTAATGTCTGTTTCTTTGATCTGTTATGATTAGCCCTGTTTTTCTGGCAGTCCCATTCATACCTTTGTCATCAGATTCTTTTTTCTTTGTTTTCTGTGGTGCTTGGGGTTGTAACCAGGGTCTAGCACATACTTTTTGCAAGTACTCTACCACTGGGCTGCACTCCAGCCCATTTTCAATTTTTTATTTTGAGTCAGGGTCTCACTAAGTTACATAGACTGCCCCTGTCTGTGAACACTCAATTCTTCTACCTCTGCCTCTTAAATTGCTGGGATTACAGACATGCACCACTGTGCCTGGCAGATTCCTCTTTTTTTGTTGTTGTAGTGGTGGTATTTTGCAAACACTGTACCACCCTGAGCTACACCCCCAGCCCGTTTATTTGCATTTTGAGACAGGGTCTCATTAAGTTGCATAGCCTGTGTCTGGCCTTGAATTTACGATCCTCCTGCCTCAGCTTCCCGAGTTGCTGCGATTATAGGTTTGTGCCATGGCATCTAGCTCATGGGAAATCTTTGATTTCTTTCTTTATTCCTTTTTTTCCTTCCTTTCCTTCCTTTTCTTTCCTTTCATACTACTAGGGAATTGGATCCAGGGCCTTGTGCGTGCTAGGCAAGTGCTGTAGCCCTGAGCTGCACCCCAGCCCCTTTTTTATTTTGAGGCAAGGTCTCACTAAGTTATATGGACTGCCTCTGGCCTTGAATTCGTGATTCTTCTTCCTCAGCCTCTGCAGTCACTGGGATTATAAGCATGTGTCACAGGCCAAACCTTGGAAATTTTGAATATAATATAGTTATTTTGAATCTAGAAGCTCCCTTGTTCCTCTGAAGAAAAGTCTTCTTTTGAAAACTATTTGATAATCTTCAAGTCTGTATTTCATAGAATAATAGTTACTATATTTAATAGTATTTTTATTATGTAATTAATTTTATTGTGAAATCATTTTTTAATATTTTGGAAGATAAATTATTAAAAGCGTTTGTATTCAAAATATACACAGTATTCATGTGAACATTCTTATAAGAGGATATCAGTTATAGCAAGGTCTTTCCTCAAGATCTCTGGCTGGAGAGACTTCTGGCTAATTATACATTTTTATTGTATATTTTGAGACTGTCCCTTAATGCTTTATGTCTTCTTTTTTAGCCTGCTGTTATTAAAACTTTATTTGAAAAGATACCAGAATTTCTTTTTGAAAAGTAAGTAGAGTTATTTTGAAATGCTCAAAGCACACTGATGTTCTTAAGTATCTCAGTGAGAAGCTTAGTCTAAAACATCATTGGTTTCCTTGAGGTCATATTTGTCAGGATACCAGGTTCTTAAGTGACTTCTAACATTTTATTGAGGTATCTGTTTTTGAAATTTCATGTATTATTAAAAGTAAATATTATATAATATTCACAGAAGGGTAGATGATAAACTGGCAGTAGTGGTTGTTTCCAAGAAAGGGAGCCAACTGGCTAGAGTTAGGTGTTCTCTGAACAGTTTTTTTCCTTTTACAGTGTATGTGTAGCATCCATTTTTAAAAATTACTATCAGGAAAAAAATAGCTTTATAGGAAAGGTCATAAGTAGATAACTCACAAATACGAGAGTATCAAAGATTAAAATATTCAATTTTGTTAGAAAAAGAACAAATTTATAACAAATGCATTTTTTCCACTCTGAAAGGGTCATTTGTTGAATGTAATGAACAGGCATTTCCATATGTTGCTAATGAACATATAAATTGGTTTAGTCATTCTAAAAAGGAATAGTTTGTATATGTCAAAAACTTAGATTTAGCGCTGAGGATATAGCTGAGTTGTAAAACACATGTTTGCATGTGTGAGGCCCTGAGTTTTATTTCTAGCACCTCACAAAATCAAACCACTCTAGGTTTTGCAAACCTTTTAACCTCTTTACTATACTTCCTTGGGAGAAGGACATGGCAATCCGCTTCTGAGGCAGTCCCAAAACAATCAGCCATTGAAAACCCTTGAGGTCACCCAACAACAACATACCTCCTTGTATATCCTAAGACACTAACTGAATGAAAATAAAAATAAGATTACTGTTTATGCCGGGTGCCATGGCATAGGCCTATAATCCCAGTTTACTTGGGAGGCTGAGGCAAGAGGATTGAAAGTTTGAGTTCAGAGGTAGCCTGTGTAACTTAACGAGACCTGTCTTGAAATAAAAAATAAAGGGACTGGGGATGCAGCTCATTGTTAGAGCACTGACCTAGCATGTGCAAGGCCCTGGGTTCAGCCCCCAAGGGGGAGAAAAAAAGAGATTACTATTTAAAATAACAAGCAATTATAAACAACTGAGATGTTTAAAAATAATATGCAGACATTAAAACATATAAAGAGAACTACTCAGTACAATACCATTGGAAATAAACCACATATTACAAATCAGTATTTATAGTTCAGTCCAGAATTTTATTTTGTTTTCATTTTGTTTTTGGGGACAAATTCTCACAATGTAGTTAGGCTAGCCTCGCTTGTCAAGATTCTTCTACCTCAGCCTCCTGAGGGCTAGAATTATTGTCTGGCAACACCATATCCTACTCAGTGTTTTGTTTACAAAAGAAGCAAAAACAAAACAAAACAAACCCATACAAACAGACGTGTATATTAATATTGGACATCTCTGGTATAATAATATTATAGCCAATTTTATTTTCCCCTTTTTAATACATATTTTTTTCAGGGTCCTCTATATAGTAGTAATAAACTTGAAAATTCTTAAAAATTTATGTTTTAGCTGAATGACTAGTGATAGATGTTTTATGTTCCAGGTAAGTCTTTTTCAGCAGCTAAGATTGGCTATAACACACTAAGACTAATAATTCTGTCCAGAAAAGGAGCTGGGAGTGGTCCTGAGTATTAAACATAAAAGATTGGTAGAAAGGTGGAGACTTTCATTTTAGGGGAAATAATAATGACTGAGCCAAAATTTCTTTATCCATAAATGGTTTTCAATACTTCCATGAACAATGTAATCTACCTATATTTTCAAAGCGGTATGTGCTTACCTTTTTTTTTTTCTTTTAAAGTACTTATCACATTGATGTAGTTTTTTGACCTTTTAAAAAATATTTGTTGAGCTAGGTGCAGTGGTGCACACCTATAATCCCAGCAATTTGGGAGGCAGAGGCAAGAGGACCATAAGTTTGAGACCAGAGGCAGTCTGCCTAATTTAGCAAGACCCTGTCTCAACAAGTAAAAAAAATGGGCTGAGGGTACAGCTCAGTGGTCCAGCACTTGCAAAGGATGCAAGTGTGAGGCCCTGGGTTCAACCCCCAGGACAGCAAGATAAACAAACAAACAAACAAACAAATAAATTTGTCTTACTCAGTTCTTTAAAGACTTTTCTTTAGTGGGGGCACGAGTGCTGGGTATCTAGCATAGGGCCTCAATGCATGCTAAGTGAGCACTGAACTAAACCTGCAGTCCCAAATTTTTCAAAGTTTTTAACTTTATTAATCTTTTATAAACTTACTTATGTTATTTGTAAGAGAGAACTGTGAACCCTCCCTGACTATAGCCGTTGTTTGCAGTTCAGTGCATTCTTTCCAGGCAGCTTTCTCAACATAGGTCTCAGCATACGTCTGCTGCTTTTTTGGTGTTACTCGTGTGTCTAGCACAGTGCTCCTCATGTAGTAAGTGTACAGCAATGCTAGCTGAGCGATTGAAGTATTTTGTGCAGTGTTAATGCTTGGTGTCATATAGTTGGAAAGGCTAAGTTCAGGAGCTGGGGGTGTATCTCAGTAGCAGAGCACTGGCTTAGCATGTGTGAAGCTCTGGGTTCAGTCCCTGAGAAGAGAGGGAGGGGAGGGAGAAGAGAGAAAAGAGAAAAACTTAAGTTCCTTGTCTTGTCTTCCCGACATTTCAGCACAAACAGTGATGGAATCAACATGTCTCGACTCATTTTCAGTCAACTAAAGTGGCTTGACAAAATTGTGGATGGCAAGGTAGGTTTTGGGGCTTTATCTATTATTTGGGTCTAAAGAGTGTTTTCCACACTTGGCCAACTTTTGGAATTTGTAGGGTGTTTTCTCTTCTTTCTAAACAGAGAATACATGCTTTTTCCATCTATGTTAACTTTTCCCAGCTTTCAACATTTCATAGCTATCAGTATTAAGAAGCATAGGCCAGGCATGGAGGCTCCCAGCTATAATTCCAGCATTTGGAAGGCTGAAGCAGAAGGATCATGAGTTGGAGCCCAGCCTGGGCTACAACAGCAAGATCCTGTATCATTGGTAAAAAATATATCTGGGTGTAGTGGTGCACACCTGTAATCTCAGCACTTGGAAAGCTGAAGTGGGAGGATAGGTGCAAGTTTGAGGCCAGCCAGAGTGAGACCCTATCTCAAAAATTCCAAAAATAAATAGATAAATAAAAAATAAAGGAGTTTATCCTGTTATAACAATTAGATATTGTTTATTATGTAAGTTAAATATTTGGAAAGCTGTTAGTCTTTCAAAATACAGAAATTACTATGTTTAATTTTCAGAAGTGATGAGATCTCAAACCATCTTGCTTGACTGTAACAATTTTTGTTTTGTTTTTGTTTGCGGTTCTGGGGGTGGTTAAACCCATGGCCTCACATGTGCTTTGCAGGTCCTCTACCACTGAGCTGTACCTCCAGCCCATTTTTTACTTTTTATTTTGAAACATGGCCTTGCTAAATTACACAGGCTGCCTGTGGCCTCAAATTTTCCATCCTGCTGCCCCTGCCACCTCCCTGGTTGCTGGGATTACAGGCATGCGACACCTCACCCAACTCTGACTCACTATTTTAAATTGATTATATATTGAGGAAAATTATAGGAAATTTTTGCAATTGTGTGGTTTGTTACTTAAGCCTCTTGATAAAGTTCAGTCTGTTTTGAGTAAAGTGCTTGAGGTCTTACTTCTTTTCAGGTGTTCTTAGAATCATTGTTTTAATTTTGGATGGACATTCCAAGCTAAATCGTTATTTGGGAGAATATTAGTTTTGGAATCTCATCTGGGCTGGAATTTGTGGCCTGCCAGTTATGTATCGTTGAGTAACTCATATCCCTACATTTTAAAAAGGAGAATTGTCACACAAATTCCATAGTTGTGAAGATTAAATGAAGTAATGTATGTAGAAGAACTATTAAATATACCATCTACCCTACTTTGTGTGTGTGTGTGTGTGTGTGTGTGTGTGTGTGTGTGTGTGTGAACTAGGGTCTCACTTTATAGCCCTGGCTGGTCTTTAACTTCTGGCAATCCTGCCTCTGCCTCCCAAAAGTTGGGATTATAAGAATGCATTATCATGCCCAGCTACCCCACATTTTTGTCTATATGCTATCTTGTGTGAATTGTGGGGGTCTGTTTGCATGTTAATTTAGGTTTCAAGTATGAGTCTATAAGGGTCTTATTGTGTACACAATAGTTTCAGCTCTGCATTTCTTGAGTAAGTAGTGTTTATTCTAGGTCATGTGCTATGATTCTAATCACATCCTCCACTGTAGGACCTCACCACCAAGATCATGCAGCTGATCAGTATTGCTCCAATGTACTTGCAACATGACTTCATCACCGCGCTTCCCGAGATCCTAGGGGATTCCCAGCATGCTGATGTGGGAAAAGAACTCAGGTGGATAAGCACTGTGGTACTGTCTCATTGGGAGTTTTTTTACTGCGGTGTGAAAGAGAAATAGTACTGTGATCCTTTCTATGTTAAAAAAAGCATGATATTACCTACCTTGCATGGGCAGGATGTGGGATTTGACTTGGTTTTCTAGTAGGTGTGTATTTGCATGGGCTCATCTTTCTTTTAAGTGATATACCATTACGATTATGAGATCTGAATATTGTATTAGGTATTACAAGTGTCCTAGATATGATCAAAAATATACAGGAGGATATGCAAAGTCATATATATGCAAAGGATATATAGGTCATATGCAAATAAGGACACCATTTTATATAAAAGACTTCAGCATGCGAGGATTTGGGTATCCATGGGATACCCGAGAACCAGTCTACTGCAGATATCAAGGGACAGCTGTATATTGTCTCTTCCTACACTCTAGTGAGTGATTTCTCTCAAGTCTATCTGCCTAATTCTGTTTAAACTGTTACCCAACCTTTGCTTTCTCTTCTATTCACAGTGACCTATTAATGGAGAATACTACACTTACTGTTCCAATCCTTGATGTTCTTTCCAGCCTTAGACTTGAATCAAGCTTCCTTGCTCAGGTAGGAAAGACTCAGCCCTCCAGAAATAGGGGCAGCTTTGTGACCTCCTGGGACATGTTAGTCATTACCTTGGGAGAAATTATGTGTAATGCAAATTACATTTTGAAATTATACTTGGTGACATTTGATCTTGTTTGTTCTTTTCAGTGAGTTTCAAATGCTATACTATGACAGATTCACTGAAATATTTTTAAGCAATAAAGTTTTTTTCTTTCTGTTTTTCTGTGCCCGGGATTGAACCCAGGGCCTTTTACATGCTAGAGAAGGGCTCTACCACTGGGCTACATCCCCAGATCTCTCTTTCTTTTATTTTTTTATTTTTTATTTATTTATTTTTTTGTGGTACTTGGGGTTGAACCCAGGGCCTTGCGCTTGCATGCTCTGCAAGTGCTGGACTACTGAGCTGCCCCCTCAGCCCACTTTTTTTACTTTTCTGAGACAGGGTCTCGCTAAGTTACACAGACTGCCTCTGGTCTTGAACTTGTGATCCTCCTGCCTCCGCCTCCCGAGCCGCTGGGATTACAGGCATGTGCCACTGTGCCAAGCTCCCCTCTTTCTTTTAAATTTTAATTCATTATTTCTGGTTTGTTAAGATAGTCTCACTGTGGAGCCAAGGTTAGCTTCAAACTTGAGATACTCCTGTCTCAGCTTCTCAAGTGCTAGGATTATAGGCATGTGCCACAATGCCCAGGTTAATTAAGCAATACATTTTTAGGTCTTGTTTTTTGGCAGGGCCTGGGGATCTAACCCAGAGCCTCATGAACGATGGATAAAAACTATACCACAGAACCACACCCGTGTGTGTGTGTGTGTGTGTGTGTGTGTGTGTGTGTGTGTGTGTTTTAAACAGTACTGGGAGGCTGAACTCAGGGCCTTGTGCATACATTGCAAGTGCTCTACCACTGAGCTGCACCTCTCAGTTCCTCTTTTTAAATTTTTTATCTTGAGACAGGGTCTCGCTAAGTTGCACAGGCTGCCTCTGACCTCAAACCTCCAATCCTCCTCCTATTACCTTCCCACTCTCTGGGATTACAGGCACAAGCCACTGTGCCCAGCAAGCAATAAGTTGTAATGGAAATTTTCTGTAGTGCCTGAATAGGTACGGTTTTCCGTAAGAGTGAAATTTCTTTCATGGTTTTCTGTGGTCAATTGTAAATTCAGGCTCCAAAATATAAGACAAAAGCTGGCTATCACCTGCCTGTAATCCCAGCATTCAGGAGGCTGAGGCAGGGGGATCAATGCGTGATCAAGGCCAGCCTAGTCTACATAGTGAGTTCCAGGCCAGCCTGGGATACACAGCAAGGCCTTGTCTGAAAACAAGCAATCAAAAAAATGCCTTTTTTTCAAAATGTTGGCCAGGCCTGGTGGATCACTCCTGTAATTCCAACAACTCAGGAGGCGGAGGCAGGAGGAGTGCATGTTTGAGGCCAGAGGCAGCCTCTGTAACTTAGCAAGACCCCGTCTCAAGATAAAAAGATAAAAAATGGGCTAGGGGTGCAAACCAGTGTTAGAGCACTTGCAAAAGTATGTGCAAGGCCAGCCCTGGGTTCAACTCCCAAGTACCACACACACACAAAAGTAAGACAATAACACTGTTTCACACTTACTACCTGTCTGTGAAGAAGCTTTGGCATTAACAATTGGAAGTTTGTAATTTAGGGGAAAATAAAATCTTTATTCCTAAATTCCAGGTGATACAACTAAGTGGGAAGAGTGATTTTTCTAATTTTACCTAGCGAGTCAGTACTGAGTTAAGGTGGTGACATGGAAATAGTTAAGGTTTTTGTGCTTTTTATGTTTAGATCCGCCAGCTGGTAATGGATAAGCTGTCATCTGTCAGATTGGGTGATTTACCTGTGATAATGAAGTTCATTCTTCATTCTATAACGGCTGCCAATGCACTTGAGGTATGCGATTATTTCCCAGCAAGCCTAGATAAGGATAAATTATTTAAATTAATAGTCCAAATTGGGCTTCTCTGGCCCAAGGCTAATTGGTAATTCGATTATTCCAGGTAGCATTCAGGGAAGAGCCTGGAGCTACTAGTCAGATTGATTATTCTGTGTAAGCTGCTGCAGGTTATGTCTGATATTTCTGAACAGAAGTACCTTAGGGAATTCTGGAATTTGGGAAATAGCATACTATATTTGCATTAACTGTTCTTATCAAATTTTAAAATGTCCAACATTTAGAAGTTTTTCTTCTGCGGTATTTCATGAGTTGTTGCAGTTCCATTGAGAGAATGGACTGTGCCTGGCCACTAAGAATGAGCAGAACATGTGGCTGATATTTACTTTCTGCAGGTAATTTCTGAGCTTCGGGAGAAATTGGATCTGCAGCATTTTATTTTGCCATCATTGTTTCACGCTTCTCAAATCATGTCGAAAATTAAAGGACGAGCAAGGTATAGAGCTCTTTGACAGTTCCATTCTTTTTCTTGTACAGACAAAAGTTTTCAGACATGTGTTCTAAAGTCAGGACAGTTAGAATTTACTACTTAAAACTACAAATACTGGTAGTAAAATTATGTTCACATACAATACTGTATCAGTTTTGCAATTGTGTGTGTGTGTGTGTGTGTGTGTGTACGTGTTTGTGTGTGTGTGTGTTTTCTGAGCCATTCAGATCATTCCAAGATAGACAACGGTACAAGCTTTTAGCAGTTTTACGTAGGAGGTTGGAACTTGCTAAAAGGCACATGGCTAATAAGCAGGAAACCACATCTGAAAAGTTTTTCTCTGGTAAACAGAAGAAATAATTTGCCCCTTTGCTTTTTGTAGTTCTTCAGTGAAACAAGAAACCAATGATCGAGACTGTATTACTGTCCTCTTTGATGTGATAAAATCAGCTGTTAGATATGATAAAACCATTTCAGAAGCCTGGATCAAGGTGAGTTTGAGATCTTTGGACCTTGAGCATCAGTGAGGAAAGGGGTGTCAATCAGTAACAGATGTGTAAGTAAGGTAAGCTGAAATAAAAGTCTTGAAAATCATTCAAATAGAAGTGATAGGTGATGGGCACATGGGCACACTGCCTCTCAAATAAGAGAACAGAGCATCGGAATAAAGCATGATTAACATGTTCCACTGATGTGTCGTAATTTTGTTGTGACCCTTGTTTTTCTAGGCAATTGAAAACATTGCCTCAGTGGGCGAACACAAGGTAATTAATGTTTTTGTACTATAAATTTAAAGTATTGCAGCCAAAGTAGTGACATTGGCTACCATATCTTTCTACTTTCTCTTCTTCCCTCCATTCACCCTTCTGTTCCTTCTGTAGCTATTTAAATCAATTTGGTTGTTTGGAGAAGATGATCTGAAGGGTGGCTTGCCAAATGGTCTGCACTACTCATTAATTCTGGCAATTAAATAAGTCTGCAGCATCCAGAAGGGGAAAGATGAACATTCCAAACACATCAGGTTTCAGTCAGAGAAGCAGCATCTCCACCTGGGTCCTGAGCCAGGTCCCTGTCCCTCTGATGGCACTCTTCCTGACCTGGCAGAGGGTCTCGAGAATGGCGTTCAGTGCTTCATGCTACTTTGTCAATGTAAACCTGACTAGAGTAGATCAGTCTTTCTTCTGTTGACAAAATGGTACTGGATCTATTGTTCTTTTAATTCTAGATCTCTCCCTGCTAGGAAGCCAAATGATTTTCTTGGGTACTTACTGATTTCTTCCAAAGACTTTTTTTTAGTTGGAATCTGGTGGAATTTTTGTTAGTTGGGTATCCAGTTGTTGGATGACTATCTTGAAAGCTTTTGTGATATGGAATAAAACAATGAAAATGACATTTTTTTGTGGAGAAAAATAATCAAGACACCCTAACACAAGTATTTTTATTTTTGCACAAAAGTAAATTGGCTGGGCATAGCGGCTCATGCCTGTAATCCCATGATTTTGGATGTGGAGGAAGGAAGATTGCAGGTTCAAGACCAGAGGCAGCCTGTGTAATTTAGCAAGACCTTGGCTCAAAAATAAAAAGTTAAAACATGCAAGTGTGAGGCCCTGGGTTCAACCCCCTGTACTGCAAAGAAAGAAAGAAAGAAAGAAAGAAATAGGCCTCCTTGCCTGTCTGCATGCCTATTTTTCTAGACTTGCAAACACTGTATAAATACAATTTTTTTTTTTTTTTGAGACAAGGTCTCATTTATGTAACCTAGACTGGCCTTCAACTCAGGATCCTTCTGCCACAGCCTTCTATGTGGGGAGATTAAAGGCATATACCGCCACAGACAGTTACAAATTTGTATTCTGATTTTTTTTTTCTTTGTGTTTTTTCTGTTGTCATAAACATCGTGCATGCTTCTTTTTGGCTTATTTGATTTTTTTTTTCTGTTTGCTTTGTTTTCTTTTTTTGTTTTTTGTACTGCTAGATGTCAAACCCAGGGCCTCAGAGGCTAAGGAAGTGCTCTACCACTGAGCTGCACCCCCAGCCCTTCTTTTTGGGGGGTACTTTGCAAGTGCTCTATTTCTAGGCTGCACCCTCAGCCCAACTTTTATATTTTATTTAGGGACAAGGCCTCACTATGTTATACAGGCTGCTTCTGGCCTCTAAGGCATAATCCTCCTGCCTCAGCCTCCTGCGTCACTGGGATAACAGGTGTGCACCAGCACACCCAGCTTTTCATTGTCATTTTTAATAATATTCTATTCTGTTGTAACTTTTCTCAATTTTGATATCTAAGTGAGTGGGGTCCCTCAGTGAAGAGATGTCCAAAGTAATTTCTCCTTTTCTTTTTTGACCTACTTGTCTTTTTCTTTTCTCTTTCTTTTTCTCTTCTTTTGTTTTCTTTTTCTTTCTTTCCTTTTTTTAGCATAGGTAATATAAGTTAATTGGGGGCAAAACACATGAAATTTACAGATGCAAAAAATAAAGTTTTCCTCCCTTCTGTGTCCCATTCCTCATGGATAGTCATCTTCCTAAATTTTTATGTTCATATATAAGCTGTATATGAGATGTTATCAAAAGATACGGTGAATATTTAAATTAAAAATTTTTTTGTTATAGTAGATAACACATAGCTACTAATCCCATTTGAAATATTCCCCCGGACTTCCAACATACTTATGCCATCATTCTTGCCACTTCTTGAAGCAGTTCTGCAAGTCCTCTTTTATGAATGTCTTTAATTTCATCCTCCATCATGATAACATTCCATATCACACATAGCTTCTGGTACAGCAGTCTCTGTCAAATAGAAACATTGAGATGTGTCCTCCTCCACCTTATTCACTGGATCTGGCACTGTGATTTCTGGTTCTTACACATGGTCAAAATGACCATAAAAAGTAAGTGTTTTGAATCATTTCAGGACATTGAGGCAGCCACAACAGTGCAACTAAAGAAACTCACAAAAGAGGACTTCTAGAACTGCTTCAGAAAGTGGCAAGAATGATGGCATAAGTGTGTTTAAAGCCAGGAGGAGTAATTTTGGGGAGGAATCAATGGCAATGTGTCTTTTACTATAATAAGTTTTTAAAATTTAGACATTCACCATATCTTTTGTTCACATTACATACACACACACACACACACACACACACACACAGGTATAGGCACATTCACTCATACTTTCTTACCTATATGTGTTTGTGTATTGTTTTTAAAAAATGGAATTTTACTATGATGATTGTTTTTCAGTTGCTTTTTTTTCACCTCACCATATATCAGAAGTGGCTTTCTGTCATGAAATACAATTTAGCTCATTGTTTTCATGGCTGTAAAATATTCCAAAAAATGGTTATCGTGTGTGTGTATATGTATGTATGTGTATGTATATGTAGATATACGTGTGTGTGTGTGTGTGTGTGTGTGTGTGTATAAATTTTGTTTTTTCATTGTTACTTGGTTGAACCCAGGGCCTCACAAATACTTTATAAATGCTCTGCCACTGGGCTTCATCCTCAGCCATTTTCTATTTTTTTATTTTGAGTCAGAGTCTCACTAAGTTGCACAGGCTGCCTCTGTCCTTGAATTTGGAATCCTCCTGCCTCCGTCTCCTGAGTCATTTGGATTACAGATGTGTACCACTGTCCCTACCTTAACTATTATAATTAAACCTTTCTCATATTGATGGGTATTTATAGTCTTTTCAACTTTTCACAAAGCAATGTTCCTAATAATGATGAAAATGTATACTAGAGTTGGTGATAAATGGTGATAAATATTTTGATAAATGTGAAGATATTCAGAATTACTTCTATTATAACATTACTTTTACTTATATTCTACTTTTTTTTCGGGTACTGGTGATTGAACCTAGGTCCTTGATCATAGTAGGCAAGTGTTCCACTATGCTGCACCTTCCAGCCCCTTTTTTATTTTCCATTTTTGTATTTTGGGACAGAGTCTCACATTAAGTTGCACAGAGTGCCCCTAGCATCAAACTTGAGATCTTCCTGCCTGAGCTTCCCAAGTCTTACTGGGATTATAAGCATATGCCACAGCACCAGGCTCAGTGTCTTCTTAAAAGATACCAGTGGTTAGTAGTTGTGGCACTTTATTTCTTTGAGAAATACTTCTGAGTTTCATGAAAATGTACATACTCCCACAGGAGTACATTGAACAAATGTGTATCAGTTGCTTAGAATTTTAATGGGAAAAACTTGAGAGCTACTGTCTTATAGCAGTAAATTTACTGATTATTAAACTGTTTTCTTACTGTTGCGTATTTGTTGACAATAGATTTTTGATGTGGCGATGCTTCTCCTCATCTATAGCACCAACATCCAGACAAAGAAATGTGTCGATAGAGTGCTAAGAAATAAAATTCGTTCAGGCTGTCTTGACGAACAGCTGCTAGAGAGTACATTCTATATTCATTACTTGGTAAGTATCAGAAAATGGGACAGCATTAGTCTAAAAGACATAGAGAGGTCATCTTAACCTTTCCTACCCAGTGTGGAAATCCTAATACCTTTGGTATATTGATCTTTGGTAGGGAGCCCAGCATATTTCAACACATAGTAAAATTATTACTTAGTTTGATTGAAACATTATGGTTGTTTAACATAGTAGAATTATTACTTAGTTTAACTGAGACATTATGATAGTCAGTAAAACAACCTAAGATTAATTTTTACCCTTTTAGCGCTAAGGTCAAGAAATTGGTTTCTGTTAAACTTACTTAACTCAAACTCCAAATTATTTTTTAACTCAGGTCTTCTCATTCTATACAGTATAACTTGATTTTTAACCTAAGATGGAAGGCTTTATAGTTCCAGTGTAAAATTTCATCTCATTATTTCAGCCCATTGTTAAAGCCCATTGAGACTTAAATTCTTTTTTTTTTTTTTTTTTTTTTTTTTTTTTTTTTTGCGTTACTGGGGGTTGAACCCAGGGCCTCCTTGCATACTCTGCAAGTGCTGGACCACTGAGCTGCACCCCCAGCCCATTTTTTTTTTACTTTTTACTTTTTTGAGGCAGGGTCTCACCAAATTATACAGACTGTGTCTGGTCTGGAACTTGGGATCCTCCTCCCTCTGCCTCCCAAGCTGCTGGGATTACAGGTGTGCACCACCACGCCCGGCTGGGTCTTAAATTCTTAAATCTTAATTTTCTATTAGTCATTTTGTAGTTTTGACAAATTAGCCTTCTGTATCCTGTTCAAAGAGGATCATTGAATACCCTGAGGTTTGCCAGGCATGATGTTTGCACACTGGAGACTGAGGCAGAAGGATCATGAGTTTGAAGATAGCTGAGGCTAGTGAGTTCAACGCCAACCTGGGCTATATAATGAGACCCTATCTCGACAGAACAAAGCCAAGCCAAGCCAAGCCAAAACAAAACAAAACCTGAGGAAAACAGGACTACAGGAGTGCTAGAAAAGACATAAATATCCTTTTTTTGAACCATCACTATTTGACCATTAATACTGTGACCCCTAGGTGATCATTCTCAAATGTAGACCATGCAAACTTTTTTTTCAGTACTGGGGTCTGAACCCAGGGCCTCACACATACTTTGCAAGTGCTCTATCATTGAGCTGCACCTGCAGCCCCTTTTTTATTTTTTGAGTCAGGTTCTCACTAAGTTACGGAGTGTGCCTCCTCTAGCCTTGAATCGATGATCCTCCTGCCTTCTCCTCCTGAGTTGCTGGGAATATAGGCAAGTGCCACCACACTCAGCTGCAAACTGGAATTTCATAAACTAAGAATAGTGTTGTTCCTGTTGAATATTCAGGATATTAATAGTGTAGAGCTTAGATAACTGGGCCAGCCAGTAGTTTAGGCCTTGGCTTAGGAATGATAAGAATATGTAGTTGAGTCTTATGATTTTATATTTAGGAATGGGCTTAATGTTTGTATTATTTTACCTCGCAGCCGTTCTGTTTATTTCTGGCAATGATATGTGTTTGGGACTGTAATTTTCCAGACAGCAGAAATGATATATAATTATTCATTGTATTTTCCCTAATAAAGGAGTATGTCCAACGTGGTACTTAAGATTTTTTTTAAATTATGGTATTAATAAAGAATCTGAACTTTTTGTTTTGGGTTTTGTATTGTTTTGTTGGGACAGGGTCTCAGGATGTAGATAGATGAGGCTGGCCTCAAACTTGTAGTCTTCCTCGTGCTCAACTGCTGGGATAACAGGCATGCACTACTGTGCCTGACTATGAAGCTGAATTTATTACCAGATTATTTGCTCTGGGTTTATTAATGTCCATCTATATTGCATTATTGGTGGGGCATGATCAGTTCTTAATTATCTTGAAAATAAATCAGATTGGTTAGCATTGAACCTTATAGAATGATTTTAACTCATAAGGAAGGCAGAGCAGGACTTCTAGGGAGACAGTTTGATTTAGTGAAGAAACTTAAGACTATCTGACTTGTAATTCTACTATTAAGCTTATAATTAAACTTTTTAAGCTTCAAGGTCAGTTTTTTATCCATCTATGGAATCTCATTGATCCTGAGAGAAAATTCAGATTGCTGAAGGATTATTTTGAGTAAAATGAAGATCAATATTTCTTGAATTTAAAATGAGAATTGGGGCCCTGGGTTCAATTCCCAGAATCTTCCCACTCCAAAAACAAAAAAAAAGAGAGAAGTTAGGAAAAAGAACTAACATCTCAAAGAGAATATTTTCTTACAAGATACTGGTAGAGCTGGGTGCAGTGGCGCACGCCTGTAATCCCAGTGAGTTGGGAGGCAGAGACAGGAGGATTGCATGTTTGAGACTAGAGGCAGTCTGTGTAATTTAGCTAAACCCTGTCTTAAAAAGTAAAAAAATAGTAAATAAATAAAAATGGGCTGAGGGTGTAGCTTAGTGGTACAGCACTTGCAAAGCATGCAAGTGTGAGGCCCTGGGTTCAAACCCCATATTGCCAAGAAAAAAAAAAAAAAAAGCAAGATACTGGTGGTTAAGAGCATTTCTCAAGTTCTATAATAATTAAACTTTTCTCACACTTCTTTTCTCTCTCTTCTTACCCTGTTCCAGGTTCTTAAGGATATTTGTCCATCCATCCTGTCGCTGGCTCAGAATTTGTTTCACTCCCAAGATCAGAGCATAATTTTGTTTGGCAGTCTCTTATACAAATTTGTTTTTAAGTTTTTTGACACTTACTGCCAGCAGGTATTTTGATTTTTATTTGGGTAAAGAGGAAACAGGGAAATGGAAAGAAATACAACTCCAACTTAAGTGCATGTGATCTGATGGTTTTTTTCTCATTGATTGGAAGACAGTAAGGGGGAAATAACTTTGAAGTTGGACTTGGACAACTCAGTTTTAGTCCCAGCCCTAAAGTGACAAGATTGGCCTGAAGGATCTAACTCTATTCTGAGCTCTGCAGTTGTCTGGGTCTAAAATAAGGTTCAGATCCAATCTACTTCAAATAAACCTTGGGTTAAGAGGCTGGGGTTGTCAGATGATTTTCACAATAGAGGAGTGACAGTTAAATTTAGCTGTAAAATCAACTTCAATTGATCTTGGAGTTGTTCCCTAAAAAAAAAACAGTGTGGTGAGTTGGGTGCTGACACATACCTGTAATCCCAGCTACTTGGGAGGCTAAGGCAGGAGGACTGCAAATTCGAAAGCAGAGGCAACCTGCGTAACTTCGCAAGACTCTGCCCCCAGTTCCCTCTTCCCAAAAAGAGCACAGTGAAAAACGAATAAGAAATGGTGGAGGTTTAACCCTATGTCTGCAAACATAAGACACAAAATTTAATAGCACATATCCAGAGATAGAAGGCTGTACCTGTGCAAAGCAAGGAAGAATGAAGTATTAGTTGATATTTTTATATATACTGTGCCCGTTATTATTATTATTATTGTTACTTTACAGTACTGAGAGATTGAACCTAGAGCTTCACACATGTGCGGGAAATACTCTACCACTAACTCACACCCTGCTCCCTTTTTATTATTTATTTTTTGAGACAGGGTCTTGCTGAGTTGCACAGGCTGCCTCTGACCTTGAACTTGGGATCTTTCTGCCTCAATCTCCTGAGTAGCTAGGGTTATAGACATGTACCATGGTGCCAGGGGCTGTGGTTTAGCTCAATTGGAAGAGTGCTGCTCTGCACTCTCTGAGGCCCTGACTTTGATCCCCAGCACTACAAAAACAGGAGAAGGACCTGGCAGCCCACTCCTGAAACAATCAGCCATTGAAAACCCTATGAATAGCAGAGAAGCACTGATATAGTGCTGGGCATGGCACAGTGTCAGGGAGTGTTCTGTTGTACATAGAGGGCACCTGACAACAAACAACTGTGGTGTCTGGTCTGTACCTATTATTAACAATGTTTAAATCCATTTGAATGGCACTCTTTGAACCCAGGATCTTGCATATACTAGGCAAGTGCTCTACCACTGATTTATGCCTCTAGCCCTTACAAACAAATTTTAAAATTTAACACAGAGCAGAAAATGTAGATGACATGAGCTAGGTTTTGGAATGGAGAAAACTATATGACTCTGTTAGAGAGTAGCATTATAAAAGAAGAGGAAAATGGCATTAGAGACATTTTTTGCACCCTCTTGGAGGGTGCCTCTTGGAGGCACCATCCTTAGAGACACTTGTATGTTTCCTTGGAAACATGCAAGTCAAGCCTGTGCCATATATAGAAAACACATAAAACTTATAGCTCCTTGAATACCATCTTTTCAAGAAATTTCAGCAGATTCAGTCCATTCACAGTTTAAGGTAAAATTTAAATCATGGGAAAAAGGAAGACGATGCTAAGGAGCAAAGTTGGGGGGGCTTAGTGCTCGCTGATAATGATGGTAGTGTTGTTACACAGGCAATATTGTAGGCCTCCTGAAGCCAACACTAATGAAAACTAGATAATAGATAAGATCAGGGGAATTGTGATTTTAACAAGGTAGAGATTAAAAAGGCCTTATGTTTGAACACCTTTACAAGGGCCATACCGTATTTCTGCTTCACATTGTCCAGTATTAACACCCCCCACCCCACTTTGTATAGGAAGTGGTTTGTGCCCTAGTGAGCCATGTCTGCAGTGGGAATGAAGCTGAACTTGACACCGCATTGGACATCCTCCTCGAGCTGATAGTACTAAACCCATCCGTGATGAGGCTGAATGCTGTTTTCGTGAAGGTAACTGTTGACTGCACTTGTCATATGTTGGATCATTTTTCTTTGTTTCATGTATCTGGAAGTTACTTGATTATCTGTCAGTAAGGAGTCCTTTGTTTTGTACTGTTTAGATTCCCAACAGTAAGCGGTGGGAGGGGTGGGTAGGAAGTTAGATGGTCAGCAAGTAATATAAAAAAGACTAATCATGTATGCATTAATTCATTCAGCAAACATTTCTTTATACTGTGTGCCAAACTGTTCTGAGTGCTGTGGATGTAAAGGTTGACCTTTGTGTTTGGTGATAGAGAGTAAGATACATAGGCAAGTCACTGAAATACATCCTGATGAGTTCTGTAGTAAACGTAAAAGTGCCATAGATACAACAGGAGGAGCCAGGTGTGGTGGTGCAGGACTGTAACCTCAGCTCTTGGGAGGCTGAGACAGGAGGATTAATAGATCGAGGCCAACCTGGGATTCCTAGGGATACCCTGTCTCAAAATAAAATAAAACAAAACCAGAACAGGAATAATTAAATTTGACCAGGAGAGCTAGAGAAGTCTTTAAAAAAGAGAAGATTCCAGTGCTTTTTGAAGGATGGTAATGATTGACAAGGGAAAGGAAGGATGCGAATTTTTGGCAGGGAACAGTTTGGAAGTAAAACGGTGCTGGAGTCCTTGTGTGCCTGAGGGGATGACAGATAGACTGGTGTAGCTAGAGAGTGGGATATAAGGTGGGGAATGGTAGGAGGTACAGCTGGCAGAACATAGGACTGAGCCAGGTTATGAAAGGTATCAAGACCATGCTAAGGAGTTTGACTTTGATTTCATAGTCAAGAGGGAGCTAGCACAGGGTTTTATAGGGAGCGTGCCTAATTGAGTCTGGGCTGTTAGGGTATGTGGTAGGTGGAGTGGACACCACTGAAATCCTCCAAAGGAGTGAGAGAGTAAGAGCAAAAAATTAGGGCCATGGAAAAAGAGAGAGTGACAGCTAAGGCACAATTTGGTGTTAGAATCAATGTGATCATCAAGATATACAGCAATGAGAAACAGGAAACCTTGGTGCAGGTTTTCCTTCTTAGGAAAGTAGATAAGTGGTTGTGCCATTTCCTGAGCTCAGGAGAGAGGGAAGGGAGTGCATCTTCTGGAAGAAGTACTGTGAATATAGTTTGGGAGATAACTGTGTGCATGGCTAGTGGGTAGTTGGGAATTTCAGTTTTGAATCCCAGTAGGCACAGCTGATAGAAGATTCAGTTTGGATATCTATAACTAGACAGGTGTGAGGTCAAATGAGGCAGAACACTGTAGAACCCTGGAAGAGTGCAGAAATTTTTGGAATGGTAAAACTTAAGTGGGGCTGGGATTTAGCTCAGTGGGTAGAGCGCTGCGCTGCAGTCTCTGAGGCCCCAAGTTCGATTCCCAGCACCGCAAAAATGGGAGAAGGGCCTGGCAATCCACTCCCAAGGCAGTTCCGAAGCACTCAGCCATTGAAAACCCTATGAGGGTCGCTATGAGTTGGATACCGACTCGACGGCACCTAACAACAACAACAAAACTTAAGTGGGAGCCTGGAACAAATGTCCTTAGAAGAAGGATGAGAAAACAAGACGATGAATATTATAAACTGGACCGAAGTTGGGTACTAAAAATATAGGAAGGAGAGAGCTCAAGAGTGAGAGATCTGTTTGTGACAACGAGTGCTGTAGAGAGTGAAGAAGAAGAGACCATTGGCTTGGGCAGTTGGGGTAAGTCGGGTAATCTCTGAGAGAACAGGGAATTGGAAGAACAGTGAATAAGAGTAGGTGCCGGAGAGTGGTAACTCGAGGAAGTACGGTCTAGGGGAGTAGATTCCATGTTCTGAAGCCTCCAGGAGGAAGTGGTAAGAAAAGTAGCTTGAAAGACAAGCAGGGTGCAAGGAAGATATTTTTGGATAGGGAGGTTTGAGATTGCTCATGAGCTGAAAGGAAGATTCACTGGAGAGGAAGAAGTGGAGAATATTTTAAATTAATTAATTAAAAGTTTTCAAGGGTTTTATTACTGAATCCTCAGATGAGCTTTTATTATCCCTGTATTAGGGATGAGAAAGCTGATGTGTTACTCGAGGTCAAAAAGCAGATAGTTGCCTTGTGACTCCCTCCATATTTGTGGGGAAAGGATCCTTCATGAAGTAGAAACTGGAAAGAGATGATACTGTAAGGCATAGGGTCAGAGACCGCTTTTGATGGAATATTGTTTTCCCTGAGAAAGGATTGAGGTGAGGAATATGGAGAACTGGGAGGTGCAACAGGAAGACCAAACAGGATTTGTTTAAAGCCCAGGATCATGGTTCAGAATGCACAGGGCAAATGACGACCTTCTTCCTGGTGGTAGTTCCTAATATCTGGTAAGATAGATTAAGGAAGCTCCAAGAGCCCACTCAGTTTATTTCCAGAATATCAAATCTTTGGATTCTGAGCATAGCTTTTACACCTTAAGCTTTTGGGGAATAGATACTTGCCTATCTATGCCGTGTCTCGTAAGGATTCTTTTAGTTAAGCTTTTCATTGCTGTGATAAATATCTGAGAAAACAACTTAAAAACAGGAAAGATTTATTTTGCCTCATGGTTTTAGAGGTTTCATTCAGTGGTTGGCTAGATATTTTTGCCTTGTATCTGAAGTGAGGCGGATTATCATGGTGGTGGAAGCCTGTGGCAGAGGTTCTGTCTCATGGTGGGCAGCAGGCAAAGGATAAAAAGGAAGGAAGGGGCAGAGGCTCAGATACATCTTTCGAGGGCATGCCCCCAGTGACAAACTTCCTCCAGGTAGGCCCCGCCTTCTGCTTTTCACCACCTCCCAGTAATGCCATCATATTATGAATCCATCAAGGGATTAATCCATTGATTCAATCAGAGCCCTCAGGATCCATTTACTGCCCCACAGCTGGCAACCAAATCCCCAGTATGTGGGCTTGTGGAGACATTTCATATTCATGCCATAAAAGAAATTTTAATTCTTTTGATTTAAAAGGAAAAAAAATGTTACCTACTAACCTCATTGTTGACATATTTTTCTTACAGGGCATTTTAGATTATCTGGAGAATATGTCTCCTCAGCAAATACGAAAACTCTTCTATATTCTTAGCACACTGGCATTTAGCAAACAGAATGAAACTAGCAGCCACATCCAGGTAAGAAAGTCTTGAAAACCTCCTTACTTGAAATTTGCTGGACAAAATCTTTCAAACCTATGTGGTATTAGTGGAAATAGAGTACACAGCAATAATCCCAGCATTTGCTCATTCTTTTCTTACCACAGACATTAAATGCCTCTTCTGTGCCAGGCATTGAGGTGCTAGATGTGTTTGTTCTTCTGCCCTCAAGAAAGGTAGTGTGAGCGAGGCATGGTGGTTCATGCCTGCAATCCCAGCACTCAGGAGACTGAGGAGGGAGGATGGCAGTTACTTCATATTAATAACATAAAGTGTTGGGGTTGAGCTCAGTTGGTAGAATGCCAGCTCTGCACCCTCTGAGAACCCAGGTTTGATTCGCAGCACCACAAAAAATGGGAGAAGGATGTGGCAATCCACTCTTGAAAAAAATCTCAAAACAATAAGCTATTGAAAACCCTGTGAGGATCACTATAACCTGGACCTGACTCGATGGCATGTAACAACAACAATAATATAAAGCTACTTCCTTACTTTGGCCTGCCACTGTACCACTGTGGCATCTGATCTTGTCAGATCTCAGAAGCTAAGCAGGGTCCATCCTGGTTAGTACTTGGATGGGGGACCACCTGGGAACACCAGGTGCTGTAGGCTTTGGAAAAGGACCCAGCAACCCACTCCCCCAAATCAATTAGCCATTGAAAACCCTATGAATAGCAAAGAAGCACTAACAGTAGTGTTTTACCTGTTGTATGTAGGGTCACTATGAGTTGGATATTGACTCAGTGGCACCTAACAACTTCCTTACTTTATTTTTGGATTGCGATAAAATATTCGTAACAAATTTAAATTTTAACCATTTTTAGCTATATACTTCAGTAGCATCAAGAACATTGACAATGTGCATCCATCACCACTATCCATTTTCAAAACATTTTTATTATCCTGAAACAGAAACCTTGTACCCATTAGGATATAATTCTGCTTTTTCTCCCCTAGCAACTGGTACTCTGCAGTCTACTTTCTGTACTCTGCCTATTCCAGATACCTCATATAAGTAGAATTATACAATATTGTTCCTTTTGTGTCTAGCTTGTTTTACTTAATACAAAATTTTCAGCGTCGTCCATGTTGTTGGATGTATCAGCATTTCTCTGTTATAGCTGAATAATCTATTTTATGTATGTATTACATTTTGTTTATTCATGCATTGATGGACATTTCGGCTGTTTCTGCCTCCTGGGTGCTAGAATAATGCTATTTTGAACATCAGTGTATAAATATTTGTTTTGACTCCCAATTTTTGATTCTTTTGGATATACACCAAGGAATAGATATGCTGGGTAATTTGATGACTCTCAGTCAGCCATTGAGGAACCACTAAACTTTTCCATAGCATCTGTATTGTTTTATGTTATAGGTGTGTGCCACCACACATAGCCTTTACCCATTTTTGAATTGAGTTTTTTGTTGTTGAAACTTAAAAGTCCTTTATATATTCTGGGTATTAATGTGTTTGTTTGTTTCTTTATTGAAACAGTGTTTCCCTATGTAGCCAGACTGGCCTCACTGGCTCAGCACTATCCTGGGAATTTTGCATCATTTGACTCTAAACTTTAAAATATTCTTTCCTGTTTTATAAATGAGAATATTGAGACTTGGAGAAATGAAATGCCTTACTAAAGGCCACACAGTTAATGTTATTTATTTTCTTTTTGAGAAGTTTTCTTTCAGCAATGTTTTAAGACTTTGTTTTGTTTGAGACAGAACCTTGCTATGTAGCCTAAGCTGGCCTCAAAGTTGTGATCCTTCTGCCTCAGCCTTTCCAGTGCTAGCATTGTAGGCATGCATCACCATGCCCGGCCTATGGCCACATGGTTAGTAAATAATAGAACTTTTCCTAGTCTAGTTTTTTTATTTGGCTCCAATATCCATAGATTCTTTTGCTGCACATTCAATATATTCATCTTTCTCTATGCTTGTCTCATTGCAGGATGACATGCACCTGGTAATACGAAAGCAACTCTCCAGCACCATATTCAAGTACAAACTTATTGGGATTATTGGTGCAGTCACCATGGCTGGCATCATGGCAGGAGACAGGTACACCTGGAGATTCTGACTTCTGTGGCTCAAGAGGAGTTAACTCACTGTCTGAAGAAAATATAATACTATACTGTGTAGACATTGTTTTATTTATTTGTTTATTTATTTAAGATGAGGTCTCTCTGTGTAAGCCTGGTTGGCTTTGAACTTGCAGCAGTCCTACCTCAGCCTTTGATGTGTTACTGGAATTATGGGTGTGTGCCACCACACCTGGCATAAACGTTTTTTTAATAGTAAGAAATAAAACAATGGGAGATAGGAGCATGTGGTTTTTGCTACTTTTCTATGTTTGCTTCTAATCTTGATTGTATATACCATGTATAAATTTTATAGAATTGTGATCAGAGTCATTACAGTCAGTTGATTAAAAGCTAGTAATTGCCCAGGGATACAGTTCTAGATGTCTTTCCCCAAACAAGAAATGTTGACCTTCCTGGATTGCATTTTTTTGTATGTCTGCTTCTCACCTAGACAACAAACAATGCAGGTCTGTGCACTACTGTGTTAATCCTGTCTGGAACAAATGAGGTCTTCCTTCTGGATTTTTTCCCTCTTGTTTTTTGATACCCTAATTGTAGCATCTAAGGAAGCATCAGATTTGGGACTTGATAAGATAGATGTTGCCATTGCAAACTGACATTACAATTCAGTTCATGCTTCTTGAAAATTATTTGTCAGGAATTCCTGAGACTGCAGGACACATCCTTAGAAGCAGCATTCACAATTAGAAGAGGAAAAAAAAAATCTGAAGAGGCTGTAGTATATTGATTAAGACTTTATTTGCTGAAGCCATACTGCTTGCCTGGAGTCCAATCCTGACTCCATTGCTTATTAGCTGAATGATATTGGGCAACTTACTTTTCCTCTGCCTTTGTAGTGTCACATTTGTGAAATGCAGATAATAGTTGTATTTACTTCATAGAGGTTTTAATAGCATTTAAAGGTTGAAATACCTGGTATATCATTTAACCTAAGGAAGTGCTTGTTCTAGCTGGGGATGATGTCATACACCATAGTACCAGTTACTTGGGAGGCTGAGGCAGGAGGATTTCTTCAGGCCAGGAGTTCAAGGCCAGGATGGGCAACATAGACCCCCTTAAAAAAATGTGTTTGCCCTTATTATTACTAACTTAGTGTGTCCTTAATATATACATGAGCCAGGCACAATGGCATGCTCCTGTAGTCTCAGTGCTATGGCATCTGAGACAGGAGGATCACTTGAACCCAGGAGTTTGAGATAAGTCTAGACAACATAATGTGACCCCATCAAGAAAAAGAGAGAACCACCCTTTGCTGTAATCCAGTTTACGTGGACAAAATAAGTACTCTTGGTCTTCATGAACTTTTATCTCTACTCCTACCTCAAGGATGCCAGGATTCTTAAGCTTATTTTCAGTTGTTATAAAATATTATAAAAATTAAACTAAAATGCCTGGTTTCTAGATGTAGATCTTCTAATTTGACCCAAGGAAGAGCAGATCTGAGCAGTGAGCAGTGCACACAGGTGAGTTTGTACAATAGAGTCAGATGTGTTTACGAGTAGCCCAGGGATTGCTCCTTGTCACTGTTGGTTCAGTAGAGGGTTTTGTTTTAATTTTATTCCTGAACTCATAGATTTTGTGATTTTTATAATATTTGTGCTACTTAGAAACTGTTGGCTTGAATTGCATTCATTCCTGTGTCTGTCTAATCTCTCTAAGTAAATTGTAAATTCTTAGGAAGATGGTCTGTGATGAAAGAACAGCAAGTTGGGCTAGGAGTGTGGCTCACTGATAGAGCGCTTTTCTAGCACACACAGGTTGGTTGGAATGTATGGAAAAATCAGTGTATAATGGAAAGTTGGGCATTAAGCTCAGAGATAGAGTCTTGACTGTCAGGCAAGATATTTTTATTTTACTCTTTAGGTAGATGGGAGAAGGATGTGGCAGTCCACTCCCAAAACAGTCCTGAAAAAATCAGCCATTAAAAATGGTATGAGGGTCAGTCGCTGTGAGTTGGACATGACTCAGCGGCACCTAACAACAACTTTAGGTAGAGGTAGTCCATAAGGGTTTCTTCGCATCAGAATGGCTTTATCAGAGCTTTGCTTTAGAAAAGTTAATCTGACTTCCTGTGTCTGGCAGATTTGGAAATGGGTTGTGATTAGAAGCAGAGCAGGCAGAAGGCAATGCTTTGCCAGCAGGATTGGAAAGGGAACTTTTACTACTGAATAGGGTAAGAGGAGTTTAGGATGGTTTGGCAGCCCAGAGGTTGCAGCATCCTTTCTCTTCGGCTGTTCCAGGTGACCTCCTTGCTCCAGTTGGTTCATTCCTGTAGTGAGATGTCTCCTCAGGCTTCTGCACTTTATTATGATGAATTTGCCAACCTAATCCAAGAAGGAAGGCTGGCTCCAAAAACCTTGGTAAGGCCACATGTCTTAAAGCCGTGAAGCATGACAGCTGCTTTACAACACACTGTTCAAGTCCTCTTGCAGTAAGGACATAGATGATCCTGTGAGCTCTCAAAAATTCTAGCTGGGAAAGCTGTTCTACCCTATCCTATCTCAAGGCTCTCCTGAGGCCTCCCTCATGTAATAACAATAATAGTAATGAGGAGGAGCAGGAAGATGTTTTTGATGGTGGTTTTGGTAGACATCACCTGTTTGGAAGCCCTGTTCTATGCTAGGAAGTGAGCACTTTGCATGCATTATCTCATTACTATGTCACAATAATAGAGTATGTATTATTATTTCCTATTTAGAAGGAAGAACTTAAGGCTTAGAAGGATTAACAGTAGTTTCTCAAGGGCTGTAGCACACGTATACCCAGACTACACTGTCTTTTTGTTTGTTTGCTTTCTGAAGGAATGGGTTGGGCAGACCATCTTCAATGAATTCCAGGATGCCTTTGTGGTAGACTTCGGTGTTGTTCCAGAAGGGTAAGTGCTGTTGACGTGCTAGTTTTGCTGTCTTGGTGGAGAAGTTATATAAGTTCTGTCACCAGCTAATGTAAAGATGACGCTACCCTTGACCTTAGCTGAGTCTGCCCATTTCCACAGCTTCGTTCCTCCCAGCCCTAACATCCTGTACCTCTAGCTCCAGAATTACTAAAGGATTCCCACTTGTTCTTTTCCCTGTTTCTAACTTCTCCCCATAATAGCTTTCTTCCAAATTGGGTTCTTCTAGTCTTGCTTACCCCTGACCTGGGGCATCAGATTCTGGGTTCTCTTCACAGTGACTTTCCACTTCCGGTGAAAGCTCTCTTTGGACTGGAAGAATACAGTACTCATGATGGGATCGCCATCAACCTCATGCCACTGTTGTTCTCTCAAGAGTTCGCAAAAGATGGGAGTCAAATGACTGCACAGGAATCAGGCCAAAAGTCAGTACAGTTTTTTGTTTTGTTTTGTTTTGTTTTTTGTTTTTTTTCCCTAAAGTCTCTCTCAATTGTTGTTTTGAATATTCTTAGGGAATTCCATAGTTCTTTCTATCTGTGGGTAACTTGAGTCAAAAGAGTTTTTCCCATGACAGGTAGCATGTGGAGGTGTTACAAGAAATCAGACTAATTACTTGTTTTTTTGGTTGAAATTTGTGTTGCCTCAGGAGAACCAGATACTGTGCTAGACTATTTTTCTTTGTTATTGTTCCATCCCCTTTACTTTCCCTTCTGTGAACATCTTTGTCTGCCTCTGCCTCCCCCATTCCCTCTTTCCATCTACCTGTGCTTCGCGTTCACCCCACATACCCTCTGTCCTCCTGCAGTGTATGTCATTGTTTGTTTGCTGAGCATTCACTGAACTGCTCTGAAAAGTTGTTGTTGTTAGGTGCTGTCAAGTCGTATCCGACTCATAGCGACCCTCTGTACAACAGGGGAAACACTATTGTCAGTGCTTCTCTGCTGTTCATAGGGTTTTCAATGGCAGATTGATTTTTGGGAGGGGTTGCCAGGTCCTTCTCCCAAGCCTACAGCCTCTGGTGTTCCCAGGTGGTCTCCCATCCAGGTACTAACCAGGCCTGACCCTGCTTAGGATCAGGAGACCCTAAGAGATCCCGGAGATCTGACAGGATCGGATGCCACAGGGCTACAGCTGCAGGCTACTCTGAAAAGTAGGCATTTATTTTGTGCAAAACTCTTTAATTATAAAACTGGACTCGCTATAGATAAGGGCTAATATGACCATGACTATAAAGTATGGTTCTAGAAATGAATTTTTCCTCCCCAGATTGGTGTCTCCATTGTGCCTGGCTCCCCATTTCCGGTTACTGCGACTTTGTGTGGCAAGACAACATAATGGAAACCTGGAGGAGATTGATGGTCTCTTAGGTACAGGAAGAAGTCCTCTGATACTTTCTTCTTTGTGACCTTTTTGATAAAAAAGTGTGTAGACAAGGGCCAGCCTGGTATGTGAGAGTTGTGCAGCTTTAATAATGGAGTAACAGAGACAAAATAATATATATGGAATACCATTATGTTAATAAATCAATTGTTATTTTAGTTCCATGTTGCTTCACAGTCATTCTCTCTACAATTGTTGCACAAACTTCCTAATTATATTTGTTGATTGCTGTATAATATGGAAGTATTTTGTGAAATTAATAAAAGCTTGACCCTTGAATATGAGTTAAAGGGGAGAGTAAGTAGCTCCAGGGCCAGCATCCATGTTCTTTTGGGTTGAAGTAAAGGGAATTGGAAATGTTTGTTCTTCTCTTTCAGATTGTCCTCTATTCCTTAGTGACTTGGAGCCTAGAGAGAAGCTGGAGTCCATGTCTGCTAAAGAGTGTTCGTTCATGTGTTCACTCATATTTCTTACTCTCAACTGGTTCCGAGAGGTGAGTGGAGTTCCTGCAGTGTTTCCCCTAATGTCCATAGCTTCTCTCAGAAGAAAACTATTTTCTCAGCTCCCACAAGACTCCCTAAAAAGTCTCCACCAAGCGCTAACACCTGTGTACTTCTCTGTTACATCCCACCACTCTGTGACTATGTGTTTCTCCTGATGTGGCCAAATCAGAGTACTTGCCATCCTCTTTATGTAGCCCCTGTTTTATCTCCCGCAGGCCTTGTCATGTTCCTGCTTCTGTCTTGAGTCACCTCCTCACCTTCTCCACTGTGAAAATACTGCTCCGCCTATTGTAGGCATACATTCATTGTGTAGGTTCAGTGAGAAGACTGAGTGGTAGTTTCCCTTCCTTTAGAATGTGTTTATGCTTAGCAGTAATAAGGACAACGGTGGCAGCATCTTACTGCTATGTTATTGGCAGTTCTCCTGCATTTTATTTCAGAGAATGTTTTGTGTGCTTGAATAAGCTCATTCAGTCATTACAGTTTTATTTTCCTGTGAGCAGGACACGTGTTGTCCTTATTTTATGCACATAGAATCTCAAGTACAGAGAGTTCAAAGTCATTAAAATTTATTAAGCACTTACAGTATACCAAGTGTTGCTGTAATTCTTCATTTATATTACTTAATTCAGGTAACAACTCTATTCCCACTTTATAATGGAAGAAATAAGAGTTCAGAAAGATTAAAGGTCACACAGGTGGTAAATAGCAGAATAGAACTAGTTCCACCAGCTGTTCAAATGTTCTACCTTGTAACATAACTAGTAATGAGTAGAGCTAGGCTTAAAAGTCAGATTTTCTATATTGTGGCCTAGATTTTTCCCTCTACATTACCTTGCTGAGAACACATTTGCCTTATAGAATGTTAGTCAACTTTCCGTCACTGTAACCAAATACTCAAGATGATTAACTTATAAACAGAAAAGGTTTATTCTGACTCACAGTTTTTGAGGTTTCAGCCTATAAGTTGCCTCCATGGCTTTTGCATGTGGTGACACAGAGCATCATGACATGGAGCATGTGGTGGAACTAAAGCACTCACCTCATGGCTAAAAAGCAAGAGAGAAAGGGTCTGGAGTCCTACATTCCACTTCAAGGGCACCCCACCCCCGGTGACCTAAGGACCTCCTACAGGTCTCTACCTCTCAAAGGTTCCACCACCTCCCAATTGTACTATACCGGGGATCAGGGTTTTAATGTATGAGCCTTTGGGGACCATTCGAGATCCAAACTATAGCACAGCAAATTCACAGATACACTGCTTAGTGACATCTTTCAGCTTTGGCTGAAAGTAATGCAAATAAGGTTAGAATCTGAACATGTCAAAATCTGAGAATATAATTTCTACTCTGCAGGTTGTAAATGCCTTCTGTCAGCAGACATCACCTGAGATGAAGGGCAAGGTGCTCGC
The DNA here is from genome assembly GCA_007922755.1 of Pedetes capensis. Classification (NCBI taxonomy): domain Eukaryota; kingdom Metazoa; phylum Chordata; class Mammalia; order Rodentia; family Pedetidae; genus Pedetes; species Pedetes capensis. The sequence goes on from VMDO01006470.1 coordinate 57,536, forward strand.
TCGGTTAAAGAACATTGTAGAATTGCAACAAATACTGGAAAAGTACTTGACAGGTAAAGAAGTCCTATACAGGCAGCCCTGTTAGGTCAGTGGTGAGGAGATAAAGAATTTAGATTTTAAGCCTGGCTTAGAGATAGCAGTCCCTTATACCCCTATTCCTCTGGGTAAAAGAAAATGTGTACTGAGCTTTTTTTGAGACAAGGTCTCACTGTATAGCTCAGGCTGACCTGAAGCTCACTGTGTAGCCCAGGCTGGCCTTAAATTCATAGTCCTCTTGCCTCAGCCTCCTAAGTGTAGGAATATAGGCATGTACCACCATACCTGACTCTGCAAATGTTTTAATGAATACATCTATTTTGTTCCTCTTGTTCCCTCGAGGAGATCTTAAGGAAACAAAATATAGCCAGGTTTAGTGGCATATGCCTGTAATCCAAGCTACTTGACAGCCTGAGGCAGGAGCATTGCAAGTTTGAGGCCTGCCTGCACTGAGGTGGGGGAGAAAAAAGAAGGGGAGAAAGACAAAGAGAGAAGAGGAGGAGGAGGAAAGGAAAGATATAAAAACTAATGTAAAAAGTGGTAGCTTGGGCCGGGCGCGGTGGTGCACGACTGTAATCCCAGTGGCTCAGGAGGCAGAAGTAGGAGGATCGCAAGTTCGAGACCAGAGGCAATCTGCATAATTTAGCGAGACCCTGTTTCAAAAAAAAAAAAGTGAAAAAATGGGCTGGGGATGCAGCTCAGTGATCGAGCACTTGCAGAGCATGCATGTACAAGGCCCTGGGTTCAACCCTCAATACCACAAAAAAAAAAAAAGTGCTAGCTTGATTCTCTGGGGAAAATACACATCTCCTTTAGTCCTTCATCTAAGACAATGGTGTGTAAAACAAGGCTGGGCACAGTGGCACATGCCTGTAATCCCAGCAGCTTGACAGGTAGAGGCAAGAGATCTGGAGGTTAAGGCCTCAGGCAGCCTGTGCAAATTAGTGAGACTCTGTCTCAAGATAAAAAATTAAAAAGGACTGAGAATGCTGCTCAATGGTATAGCACTTGCAAATTATGCAGGCCCTGGGTTCAGCTGCCCAGTGCCACATAAATAAATAAATAAATAGATAGATTGATAGATAGATAGATAGATAAAACTTGTGACCCAATGTTAATATGTTTATATATTGTAGGGTTTTTTGGTTGTTGCTTATTTTGATGATGCTAGGGATCAAACCTAGGGACTTGTCCATGCTAGGCAAGTGCTCTAACAGTGAATCATATACCCAACCCAAATCTTTAGATTTTAAGTCCTTTTTTTTCCCCTTTTTGCCATACTGGAGGGTTTAAACCATGGCCTCATGTATATTATATAAGTGTTCTACTACTGAGCTGTACCCCCAACCCTTTTTTTTTTTGATCTTTTTCTTGAGATAGGGTCTTGCTAAATTACTCAGACGGCGTCTGGCCTTGAATTTGCGATCCTCCTGCCTCAGGCTCCCAGGTCGCTGGGATTATAGGCATATGCCACCAAATCTATCTGTTTGATTGTTTATCATTATTTAAAATGGTTTTATATTAGTTGATCATAATCAGTTACTGTAATATAATATTCTTTTAAGTTCTCTGACTATTTTGCTATATAAAACAATATCATATGACTTGAATGTGTCTTAAAAACATTCACTGGTGAAGTTAGTAATGTTACAGACCAATTTTTAGCCAGTTGGATTTGTGCATTCTAAATCTAATGGTGGTTTATGGCTGATATACATTGGGCTGGGATTTAGCTCAGTTGGTAGAGCACCACTCTGCAGTCTCTGAGGTCCTGAGTTTGATTCCCAGCACCGCAAAAATGGGGGAAGGACGTGGCAACCCACTCCCAAGGCAATCCCGAAATAATCTGCCATTGAAAACCCTATGAGGGTTGCTATGAGTCGGACACGACTTGACGGCACCTAAAAACAACAACAACATGCATTGAGCCTACCTGTTCTGTTTCAGTCACCCCAGACTTTGTTCCTCCTCTTGCAAACTATGCCTTGGAAACTTCAGATATAAGACCTCAGAGCAGTTCTGCTGCTTCAGCAAAAAACAGAAAAAAGGGAAATACAGGTAAGTATATATATATATATTTTTTTTTCATTTTCTATCTCTGTCTGAGCCACATGGGATTAACATAAAAGATTATATATATTTAAGGCATCAGTAATTAGAGAAAAATTTTGTAATTGAACCCTTTCTTTAACAGGCTATACATGTTTTATAATTTGTTGCTGCTGGCAGGTGCTGTTGAGGTGGGTCTGACTCAGCGACCCTATGTACAATAGACAGAACACTCCCTGACACTGTGCCATGCCCGGCACTATGTCAGTGCTTCTCTGCTATTGATACTGTTTTCAATGGCTGATTGTTTTTTGGGAGTGGGCTGCCAGGTCCTTCTCCCAAGCCTGCAGCACCTGGTCTTCCCAGTTGGCCTCCCATCCAAAGACTAACCAGGCCTGACCCTGCTTAGCTTCTGAAATCTGACAGGATCGGATGCCAGGGTGGTACGGCTGCAGGACATTTTATAATTTAGCATACAGAATTAGCACTGTTGAGTCTTCCCTGAAGGCACTGATACTTGGCAAAACATAATTGCTGATTGAGTCATATTTCTCTTCTTGCAATATAAGGAGGAAGGAAACGAAAAGCAGATGGGAGCAAAGCATCCTCCTCTGACACACTTTCAAAGGATGATAATACAGAATGTGATTCCGTGCCATCTGGTAGGAGCCAGCTAGACAAGGTATTGGAGTGAGTGATGAGTGTGTGACAAAGATGTATCACAGCTCAGTGAAATCTGCACAGGGCAAGCTTTATCCCCTGTGTTTTATTAAGAGAAAAATTAGGCAATAAAGAGACAAGTTAAATCTCCTAGTCCTTGAGTCCTCTAATAGTAATGTTCAAATTAGACTCTTAAGTTCTTATCCCTGCCACAATTGTTTTTCCTAATTGTTTTCTTGCATATTTTACCCAGTTTGTTTTGCACCCTCGTAGTAATTTGAATTCTTTCTCATAACAGTTATCAAATTCTGTCTTAGAGGATACGTGTGAAGATGTGTATGTGTGCACATTTATATGTATGGTGTGGATGAAAAAATACAGTGAATGTTTAAAGAAAGAAATTATTACAGAATTATATTCTTGGCATTTTCTGAAGCAGTTCTGGAGGTCCTCTTTTATGACTAATAATTTTCTGTTTTCTTTTCTGGTACTTGAGGGTTGAACCCAGGGCCTCACACATACTTTGCAAGTACTCTACCACTGGGCTGCCCCCTCAGCCCATTTTTTGTTTATTTTTTTATTTGGAGACAGAGTCTCACTAACTTACATAGACTGCCTCTGGCCTCAAATTTACAATCTTCTTGCCTCAGCCTCCTGAGTTTCTGGCATTACTGGCGTGCACTATCATGCCCAGCTATACTTTTTTTTTTTTTTTTTTTCTTTTTTGCGGTACCGGGGGTTGAACCCAGGGCCTTACGCTTCCATGCTCTGCAAGTGTTGGACCACTGAGAGCTATACCCCCAGCCCATTTTTTTTACTTTTTGAGACAGGGTCTCGCAAAGTTACGCAGACTGCCTCTGGTTTCAAATTTGCGATCCTCCTGTCTCCACCTCCCAAGCCGCTGGGATTACAGGCGTGCGCCACCGCGCCCAGCCCCACCTATACATTTTTTACTTTAAATGTTCACCATATTTTTGTATCATACTGTGTGTGCATGCACACACATGTGCACGTGTGTGTGTGTGTGTGTGTGTATTTTTAATGCAGGACTAGAAGGTTGAACCCAGGGCTTCGCTCATGCAAGGCAGGTGTTCTACCACTGAACTGCACCTCTAGCCCCCTTTTTTATTTTTTGAGACAAGATCTTGCAAAATTGTGCAGGTTGCACCTGGCCTCAAACTCACCTTCCTCCCACCTCAGCCTCCTAAATCACTGGGCACTTCCCAGGCGCCTAGCTGTGTGTTTTTTGTGTTTGGTTGTTTCTTTTGTTATTAGTTTTGGAGTATTTGTTTTGTTTTGTTTTTCAGTGCTTGGGGTTTGAACCCAGGGCCTTGCACTGAGCTGCTACCTCCAGCTCCTTTTCTATTTTTTATCTTGTAATATCCTGTGGCAATGTTGTGCAGTCTGCCTCTGGCCTTGAGTTTGATCCTCCTCTATCTCTACCTCTCAAGTTGCTGGGATTACAGGAGTATCCCACCGTACCTCGCTTTGTTTTTTGTTTGTCTGTTTGTTTTGTTTTGTTTTGTTTTTTTGAGACAGAGTCTCTCATGTAGCCCAGGATGTCCTTACACTCAAAATCTTCCTGCTTCAGCCTCTTGAGTGCTAGGACTACAGGCATGTACTACCACACCCAGCAGGAAATACTTTTATATGTAATTCTTCTACCATCGTTCCTCTTCTGATCCTGGATTATGAACTTCTCAGTGAATTGAAATTATTTGAAATGCCTAGTACACCTTGTCTGCAGCGGTAGCCCTGTGGCATCCGATCCTGTCAGATCTCGGAAGCTAAGCAGAGTCAGGCCTGGTTAGTACCTGGATGGGAGACCGCCTGGGAACACCGGAAGCTGTAGGCTTGGGAGAAGGACCTGGCAACCCCCTCCCAAAAATCAATCTGCCCTTGAAAACCCTATGAACAGCAGAGAAGCACTGACAATAGTGTTTCCCCTGTTGTACAGAGGGTTGCTATGAGTCGGATACTGACTCGACGGCACCTAACAACAACAACAACAAGTACACCTTGTGGTACTTGGTTAGTAGTTGTCTCCTTTCCCAATAACTTTGTAACATCCACAGATTAGGTTTCATGTGTTTGTGAAATTGCTGGGACCGCGTGGATGCTAATTATTTTGTTGTTGTTGTTAGGTGCTGCTGAGTCATGTGAACCCTCATAGGGTTTTCTTTTTTTGCAGTACTGAGGGTTGAACTTAGGACCTTGCACTTGCATGCTTTGCAAGTGCTATACTGAGCTGCACCCTCAGCCCATTTTTTCACTTTTTCAGGCAGTTTCACTGAACTATGAACGCTGCCTCTGGTCTTGAAGTTGTGATCCTCCTGCCTCTGCCTCCTGAGTCACTGGGATTACAGATGTGCTCCCCACCCCAACTCCTCATAGGGTTTTCAATGGCTGATTGTTTTGGGATTACCTCAGGAGTGTTTTGCTGAGTCCTTCTCCCATTTTTGCAGTGCTGGGAATTGAACCTGGGACCTTAGAAACTACAGAGTGGTGCTGTACCAACTGAGCTAAGTCCCAGCCCACTAATTATTTTGTCGTTGTTGTTAGGTGCTGTCAAGTCGGTATCTGACTCATAGTGACTCTATATACTACAGGGGAAACAATATTGTCAGTGCTTTTCCACTGTTCATAGGGTTTTCAATGGCGGATTGATTTTTGGGTTGCCAAGTCCATCTCCCAAACCTATAGCCCCTGGTGTTCCTATGCAGTGTCCCATTCAAGTACTGACCAGGCCCAACCCTGCTTAGCTTCCGAGATCTGGCGGGATCGGATGCCACAGGGCTATGGCTGCAGGCCTAATTATTTTAGCTACCATTTTTTGTTTAATTTATTATGTATAAATCCTCTAATCTCCCTAAAAACTCAAAGCCAGTATTAATGTCTTAATATATTAGGCAGTTAAGACCCAGAGAGAGTAAGTGATTTCCTTGCTCAAGGACACATAATTGGTAAGTGTTTGAGTTAGGATATGAAGCTAGATCTTACTAGCCCCTAAGCTCATAGTTTTATTTTCTTTTTTCTCTTTTCCTTTTTTTTTTTTTTTTCCCCCTGTGCTTCAGAGTTGAACCCAGACCTTCACCCATACTTTGGAAGTGCTCTACCACTGGGCTGCACCCCCAGCACTTGGTTTTTTGTTTTTTGTTTTTGAGACAGCATCTTGCTAAGTTACACAGGTTGCCTCTGGCCTCAAATTTGCAATCTTCCTGCCTCACACTCCTGAGTTGCCACTGCACTTGACTTTTAATCTCATAGTTTTCTATGCCACAGTGCCTTGATTTGCCTAATAGTTCACCCCTCAGTAGAAACGAACCAAAGGTGTTGATGTTGACTCATCCCTGTATTAAATCAAGTGCCCTATTCTGGGAATATTTAGGGACTTTGATGAAAATAATGAGCTGATAAAATGCCACTTTTTGCATAAAATGAATACTATTTGGACTTTGGAATCTTCATTAAAATTAGATTAATATAGAAGAGTTATTTGTTCTTTGGGTTGCTGCTGCTTTTCCTCCAGGAGTTCACAGGGAAGGAAGGAAAGACATCAGTGTCACTACAGAATTACCAGGCTTTTTTCCGAGAGCTGGACATTGAGGTCTTCTCTATTCTGCGTTGTGGACTTGTGACCAAGTTCATCTTAAATACTGAAATGCACACTGAAGTAAGTAACAGACTGGGATATCAGAACTTGACTTTTTAGAAAGTTCCTCAAGACTGTTCTTATTTTGAGAAGAACACTGAGACATTGAAAGAAGTTAGAGAGCTGGAGGTGGAGCTCAGTGGTAGAGGCTTGAGATCCAGGTCAGGACAGGGCGGGGAAAGGAAGAGGGCTGGAAAGAAGGTAGGTTAAACTCTGACTTCAGAGGACTTTATATTTGAGAGAAGTGGTGAGCAGTCATCCTCATCATCTTGATGTGTATAGTGGTGGGGTTGTTATTGTTGTTGTTTGCAGTACTTGGGAAATAACCCAGTGCCTTGCACAAACTGCAGGTGCTCTACCACTGGGCTACCCCCAGAGCCCATTTATATTTTTTATGAGTCATGGTCTCACTAAGTTACACAGGCTGCCTCTAGCCTTGAGCTTGAGATCCTCCTGCCTCTGCCTTCCACGTTGCTGGGATTACAAGTGTGCACCACTACATCTGGCTATAAGTCATACATTTTATAATGTGTTAGACATTGTAGAATCTAGTGCTCATGATGTTATCCTTACATTTAGGATACTAATAACAAGGGACTTCTAATAACAAAGTAATTTTATAGCAGAGCATTTTTCTGGCTTATTGAAGTCTGTGCTATTTTCACTTTTTTCTAACATTTGTTCAGTGTCCAACAGGTGTTTTCAGAGGGTTTTTTTGTGTTTACTACTAGACACTGGCAATACAGTAGTACATACATCATGATCCTTGCCTTCAGTTAGGTTATAATGTAATAGAAGTAGAGATACCTAACAATACCTGCTCTGTTGATGGCCCATACTATATTAATGGTGTGAACCTAAGTACCAACAAAACTGTGATGATATTTATAATGAAGTTGGGAGTAGAGGACATTTTCAGAGAAGGTAAGGTTTAGTAAAGGACATTACTGTTGTTGGGTACCGTCAAATCAGATGTCACTCATACTGACCCTGTGTACATCAGAATGAAACATTACCCAACACTGTACCGTGCACACAATCTTTTTATGTTTGAGCTCAATGTTGCAGTCACTATATTTCTTCTCGTTTTGAGTCTTGCTGCATCAGCAAAAGGAGGTCACAAGGACTTTACTCCATTCCCATAATTAATGTCGACTCTACTTTTAGCAGGCAACTCTTCCCCAGTCATTTCTCAAGTGCCTTCTAGCCTGGGCACCTCATTTTCTGACACTATATTTGACAGTGATTCTTGGGTATTCATAGGGATTTCGAAAGCTAATTGTTTCGGGAGTGGATCCTTCTCCCTCGTCTGTTTTTGTATGGAAGCTCAGCTGAATCCTGTCCAACATGGCTGGTCCTGCTGGTATCTGAAATACTGGTGGCATAGGTTTCAACATCACAGCAACACACAAGCCCCCACACACAACAAGCAGACCAACACGTGGGGGAAGGGATATTACTGTTATCTTTTTGTTAGGTGTCAGAGAGTAGAATTTATCCAGACTAGAAACACTGGAATAAGATAAAATTTTACCAATAGTCACAAGGATAGACCTTCAGAGTAGAGTCACTATCTTTTTAAAATCTTTCTTCATCAGTTTGGCCGTGAGAGAGATTCTCCATAAGTGTATGTTGAATGAGCAGTTTGAAGTGAGACTATTTCACCCTTTCTACTTTTTGTAGTATAATATACTTACAGAAAAATCTTTCCTATAGTTAATAGTAGTAAAACATTAGGAGAAAGAAAATATGAAAGGTGAAATTGCCTTGAATTAGTCATTTTTTTATCACAGGATATTTAAGAAATACATCTTGGGCCCATAGTTGGAAAGGTAAAGGAATTTATGAATTTATTGTTAGAGAAAAAGTATATCTTCTAATCTGTGCTGTCTCAGATTAATATTTTAATAATTTGAAAATGTGTTTTATTTTCAAACTTATTTTGACTTTTTGGCAAATTGACAGAGCACAACAGTCATTCTTTATATGAGATGGGGAAAACTTTTCTCTTTCTTATTAGAAGTCAGATTCTTCACCCATTAGGAGGTTTTTAGGTGCCGTTAAGTTAAATCTGACTCATAGCGACCCTCAGAGGGTTTGCAGTGGCTGATTGTTTCTGGATTGTTGTCAGCAATGGACTGCCATGTCCTTCTCCCATCTTTTGCAGTGCTGGGGATCGAACCTGGGTCTTCAGAGACTGCAGAGCAGGCACTCTGCCTACTGAGCTAAACCCCAACCCCCATTGGGAAGAGGGAACACAAAATGTACCAAACCTTCAGTGAGTAGAACATACCTGAAACCGTTCCGTGTTTCTTCCACACACAGGCTACAGAAGTTTTGCAGCTTGGCCCGCCTGAGCTGCTTTTCTTGCTGGATGATCTCTTCCAGAAGATAGACAATATGCTGATACCTTCTGTTGCCAAGAGAATCCCCTTCCTCAAGGTTAGTAGAGACGGAAGCATAGGACCTGGGCTTAGTGGATTTGGAAGCAAGCAGGTCTTAGTGGTGGGTAAGTTGTCATACCCTGCCATTGTGTTAGGATCACTGGGTGACATAGTAGCAGTTCTATTGCCACCCCATATTCACCTTGTATTAAAAGAGAACTCTGGGGCTTCTAAAGTGGAGTTTGGAGGTAGAAAGCTTGCCTAGCAAGCACAAGGCCCCGGTTCAATACCCACACTGAAGAAAATAAAAAGAGGCGAGTGTAGCAGGGACTCTGAAACAGAGAAAACAGAAAAGGTACCTAAAATTAAAAATTTCTATCATTTCTTTCTTTCTTTTTTTTTTTTCTTTGCAGTATTTAAAGATTGAACCCAGGGCCTTGCACATGCTTTGCAAGTGCTCTAGCATTGGGCTGCATCCCCAGCCAATTTTTACTTTTTATCTTGAATCAGGCTTAGTTATGCAGTCTACCTCTGGCCTTGAACTTGCAATCATCCTGCCTCTGCCCCCTAAGTTGCTGGGATTATAGGTGTGCACCATGGTGCCCAGCTCTGGGTTTTTTTTGTTTGTTTGTTTTTGTTGTTGTTGTTGTTGTTGTTGTTTTGTTGTTGTTTTTCTTTTTTTCTTAATTGTTTTTTAATTGCCTTCCACCTTCTTAATTCCTGATCTTAGGATGCTCAGGATGTTTTGTTGTTTTGGTGTGTTTTGGGTTTGGGTTTGGGTTTTGATGCTGAGGATCAAACCCAAAGTTTCCTGAATGCTATGCAAGCATTCTACCACTGATCTACGCCACTAGCCCTCAGCTTTTGGTTTTAACATCCTAAACTAAGCCTGTGTTGAAGCCTCAGTATAGTAGTTGGTTCCCTAGAAAGGCCAGAACTTCCTATGTGTATACAAGTTATAAGTGCACACCAAGCATGTGGAGAATGAGTTGGATGGTACAAACAGTAACGTGAAAATCTTGGGTTTAATGTTTAAACGTTAACCTTGTCTAGTTACTTGGTTTGTTCTTCTTTATACTATTTGGTCTATGTTCCTGATAACCTAAATGATTTCTACTTTTGTGTGAGCTTTATCTCCTCAGTTTTGATGGGTCTGTGCTTCTTTTTTTTTTTTTTTTTTTTTTTTGCCGTACTGGGGGTTGAATCCAGGCCCTCGCGCCTGCATGCTCTGCAAGTGCTGGACCACTGAGCTGCACCTCAGCCCATTTTTTTTTACTTTTTTTTGAGACAGGGTCTCGCTAAGTTACGCAGACTGCCTCTGGTCTCGAACTTGCGATCCTCCCACCTCCGCCTCCTGAGCCACTGGGATTACAGGTGTGCACCACCACGCCCGGCCCGGGTCTATGCTTCTTAATCATATACTATTCTTACCATGCAAAGCCATTTTCCTGGGGTTGTTTTTGTTTTGTTTTTTTGGTTATTTGTAAATAGGGCAAAATATTTATCTTTCTGTCAGAATATAGTGTTAGGCAAGCAACCCATTTCTCCATCTACTCCTACATGGGATCACAAGTTTGACTAACACCTTCATGAACTCTGTTTCCAAGAATCTGCCCAACAGTTTCTTCTCCTATAAATCTGAATTTATTATAGAATAAAGGAAGCCAGGGTATTGGATTCTCACATCTCCATCAGAGATCTGCACAAGAAATTGCTCATTGTGTTGCTTGTCTGGTGACCCCAATGTGTAACCATCTGGAGAACATTCACAACTATTTTCAGGTGAGAAGATGATCTTAACATGATAGAGACAAAGAATTGAATAAGTGGACACCACAGTTCATTTTTGGCTGAGAAAACAATTAAAGGAAAACGACGGCAATTGCTGGACAGCTGTCCTAAAATTATTTTCCTTTTTAGTGCTTAAGTGCTGAGAATCATGGTATAGATGATGGCCCAGGAGTGAAAGCTCAGGAGTACCATATAATGTCTTCTTGTTATCAGAGGATCCTGCAGATTTTTCATATATTTTTCGCTTGGTGAGTATATATGGTAAATATGGTAGTAGGGAGACATGAGTGTCTTATTTGTTTTACTTGATCATTAAGCACTGGGATACAGAAGAGAAGGAAAAGGCCCCAAACATTATGTGACTATGGTGCTTTATTCTTTTTCATTTGATTTTGTATCCTCTTCATCTTATGGAGCCATTACTATTAATCCATTTAATAAAACAGACAATTTGCCAATTGCTAATGAACAACAAATCAGGCCATTTTATTCCTTCTCAGTTTCCTGTAGCAAGTATTCGATAGTAACTGGGGAAGCCAGGAATAGTGGTGTATGCCTGTAGTCCCAGCTACTTGGGAGGCCAAGATGAGAGGATCTCTTAAGCCCTCGAGTTTGAGGCCAGTCTAGGTTACACAGACCCCAACTCAAAAAAGTGAATAACTGGGGATACTTTTCCTTAAGAAATTGTTTCTAAACAAGTAGTAAGTGAATCCCAGATTATGTGGTAAAGAGCTAAACACAGCATGAGCTAAAGTATTTAGGGGCACAATGGAAGCAGTGGTGTTGATGAGGCGCTTAAAGGGTAGATGGCCTATAGGGAGGTAAAGGCAAGAGTTGGAAAGCACAGCATCGGCAAAAGTAGAAGTAAGGGAGGTGTGTTACTAAAATGCTTCTGTTCCTCAGAGGTAGGCCATGTCCTATCTGGGTTTTTTTGTTTGTTTGTTTGTTTGTTTGTTTGTTTGTTTTCCCCCCCAGACAGGGTCTTGCTGTGTAGCTAGGCTGGCCTTGAACTCACTTTAATCCTCCTGATTCAGCCTCCCGAGTGCTGGGATTACAGGCATGAGCCACCATGCCTGGCCCATCTGTCCCCTTTACGCAGGTTTTCTGGGCAATCTTACCCAAGCTTAAATTTTTGCTAAATTTTATCTTGCAAGCTATAGGCGTTCATATCCAACTGCCTATGCAACACCCCCTCAAATGTGTCATTGACACCTCAGACTCATCACATCCAAAGCGGGGTGTATCATCACTTTTCCTTCAGCTGTGCCTGGCTTGGTAAATGGCACCACCAGCTGTGTGAGCCAAAAACCAAGAGTTATTCTTTGTCCCTCCCTCTACTCTCCTCCCTTTCTCTCTCCCACATGTGATCCCCAAATCATGTTGTATATGTCTTCTAGATTCCCATTATCTCTTACCTGCGCTAGATTAGTTTTCAACTTCGTACCTCTGCCTCCATTTGTCCTGCCTCAGTCTGTTATTCCCATGAGAGTTAACAATGATCTTCCCAATATAAACCCAATTTAATCTTGTCCCAGTTTTGTTCTCTGGTTGCTGTTAGATTTTTCTTGAGTTCAAACTGTTGCCTACCTTCTCTGGCCTTCTGGTTTCTGACTCCTGCTCTTCCACCCATTGTCTTGCCCTCTGCTTCCAGCCATACTGAGTTCATTTTGGCATTGTCACCTGAAAGGCTTCATACGTACTCATCCTTCTAACCAGATACCCACGCTTGATCCTTATCCTTTCCGACTCATCTCATTCCTCTCAAGGGACTTAAACTTCCATTTTGGTGGGGCTTAATGGCTCATCCCTGTAATCCCAGCATTTGGGAGGCTGAGGCAAGAGGTAAGTTCTAGACCAACCTAGTCTACATGGAGAGTTCCAGGCCATCTAGGGCTACATAGAGAGAATCTGTCTCATCACAAACACACTTCTTCAGAGGCATCTTCTCTGATCCTCAGTTCCCTCCTAATACTCTGGTATCTTCTTATGATAAAACATCACTCATCTGTCTTCCCTGCTGCACTTTGAGCTTCCCAAGGGCAGCTATTGGTCATTTTTGTATCCTCAGTACTTAAAAGCAATGCCTGACAAAAGATTTAAATAGACAGTTTGTCAAAGAAATTTATAGATGGCAAGCACATGAGAGGATGTTTATCATTATTAGTTATTAAGGAAGTGGAAATTAAAGTCAGAGTGAGGTAGCATAGCACCCGCAGCAGCCTGGACAAATTAGGAAGCCCATACCAAGTGTCGGGGAGAATGTGAAGCAGCTGGTACACTCATATGCCGCTGGTGGGACAATAAAATAGTGCAGCCACTTTGCTAAATAGTCTGGAAGTTTCTTAAAAATTTAGATATACACCTACCATATGACTCAGTCATTCCACCCATAGGTATTTACTCGATAGAAATGAGAGCATATGTCCACACAAAGTCTTGTTCATGAATGTTTATAGCAGCTTTATTTGTGATAACTACAAAGTGGAAACAACCCAAGTGTCTTTTACCAGGTGAATGTATAAATAAACAAATTATGATATAACCACAAGGTAAAATACTACATGCAGGCTCTTCTCTGGAGAATCCCCTGTCCATGTTGTGGACATGTACTATGATTCTTTTCTCTTTGAATGCCTATGCTTAACCCTAGAGCGTGTGCAGTCTCTTATCTTTAAGTAATAAACTCACATTGTTTCGCTCTGGCTCATCCAGCGGAACCAAGGACACAGCCTCATCTGAGTTGAGGTTCCTTAGTTGGGGAGCTCCTCAGGCTTCATGCATCAGGTCTGGGCTGTGTCCCCCCTGACTCTACTGACAGACTCAAACATAACGACCAGTCTGCATCCTTCTGCAGTTGTGCTGAGTACACAGATGGATTTCTGAGGAGTATTGCTACCCGAAGGACCCTCTGTCCTGCCAACAACACTTGAGCTCACTGCCTAGAAGCCCATCTGTCTTCAGTAACAGCCACTTGTTCAGTCCCAGCAGACTGAGACGCACAGCAAGTGGGCTGCAGAGTTCTGTGGTTCTGCGGTGGGAAGGAAAAGAGCCTTGTCACAGAGCGTTTGTGTTTCTCACCCACGGGAGCTGCCGAGCTGTGGAAGACATCCGTAACAAGCAGGACACTGTTACTTCTTGAGCATTATATGTGTTGGAAGCTATTTCAAGTCATCATGAAAAACATTCTGTCATGGAGGAGAAAGTTGGTCCTAAAGTGAAAGTTCAGCCAAGCCCTAAGTGAAGATCAACATGGTAGTGGCCAGTTGAAGGTGCCAGTCACGTACCTGTCTGGGTATCGGGAGATAGAGAACAGAAGCAGCAGCCCTGCCTGCATGATGGTGGCAAGGGAGGACCTCCTCCAGGAACTGAGCTGGCAGAAGTTACAGTAGTGTACAGTGGCCACCAGCATGGCTGAGCCAGTGAACATGGTGAACTACAGAATGAGCCAGCGTTAGGACAGCCCGACCCTTCCTCCTCACGCTTTGCTCCCATGTCCCACCGGAGCATTCCAGACCAGAGGAGCCCTTCACACACTCACATTTTACTCAGTGTTCAGAATTACTGACACCACTAAATGGTGTGTCTAGGTGTAACAGTTCTTACTTTCAGTGAGCTGGCAGTGTCAACGACAGATCACACATGACCCAGCACTTTGCCTCACAAGTTCGCACTAGCGTGAAGACTCTCCTCCAGATGTATGGAAACAGCGTTTGTTTTGGTGGGAAGGCAAAGGAGGCTACCCACTGGGGACCATACCACTGTGGGATCAGCTAGCTTCCAAACACTTTTACTTTAAGGCCTCTGCTGCAGGTCCACTGAGACAAAATTTGGTATTAAAGCACCAAGTGCAATCAGCCTTCCTTGGTAGCTCATGTTAGACTGACTTTGCACCAAAAATATAATCTTCCACGTAACGTTGTTAGGTGCCGTCGAGTCAGTGTCCAACTCATAGCAACCCTACATACAATAGGTGAAACAGTATTGTTACTACTTCTGTGCTATTCATAGGGTTTTCAATGGCTGATTGTGGTTTTGGGAGTGGGTTTCTGGGTCCTTCTCCCAAGCCTGCAGTGCCTGGTGGTTCCCAGGCGGTCTCTCATCCAAGTACTAACCAGGCCCGACCTGCTTAGCTTCCGTCCAAGATCTGACAGGATCAGACGCCACAGTGCCCATGTAACATTAGCTCATGTTTCATGGAGTTTAACTCAAAAGTTTCTTTCTGGAGCAGCAATGGCTGTTCCAGGTGCAAGGTGCAAGTCTATTAGTTTTATAGACTGGCATATTATCTTGTATTGTTTGGAAATGAGGGATAGGTGTTTCTTTGTAAAGCATGAAGGGAAATACAAATGTTCCTCAACTTGAAAAGAAAAATACTACGTACAGCAACATGGATAAAAAAATTATGCTTAACTGAAAAGCAAGACTATAAGAGATCATTGCATTTAAGCTGACTGTGGTCTTGCATGCCTGTAATCACAGTGACATAGGAAGCGTAGGCAGGAGGATTGCAAGTTTGAGACCAGAGGCAGCGTAACTTAGTGAGATGCTGTCTTAAGATAAAAATTTAAAAAGAGGATGGGGATACATCTCAGTGGTAGAGTACTTGCAAAGTATGTGTGAAGCCCTGAGTTCAGCCCCCAAGTACCACCTAAGAAGAAAGAGTTCATGGTATTTGATTTCATTTGTATAAAATTCTAGGAAGTACATACAATTTTTGTAGTGATAGAAAACAGGTCAGTTGCCTAGCATTGGATGGTAGGGTGGAAAGAAAAATGGATTACAAAAAAAATAAGAAAACGTTGGAGGGTAATGAATATGTTCATTATCTTCATTATGGTGATGGTTTCATGAGTTTATAAGTCAAACTTGACCAAAGTTAACATTTTAAGTATGTATTGAAATTTATTGTGCATTAATTATACCTCAGTAAAACTATGAGGAGGGACCTGACTTGACAAGTCAAAACCTGACAATGTCAACATTTGTTGAAAGGAAGGCAATAGCTGGGCCAAGTGATGCATGCCTGTGATCCCAGCAACTCAGGAGGTGTGGGCGGGAGGATTACAGGTTTGAGGCCAGAGGCAGCCTGCATAATTTTGCGAGATCTTGATTCAAAATAAAAGTTAGAAAGGGGTGGGGATGTGCCACCCAGTGGTAGAGCACAAGCAAGGTACGTGTGAGGACCTGGGCTAAACCCCCAGATACTGAAAAAAAAAGAGAGAAAGGAAGGGGAACAACCTTTGGTAATATGGA
Organism: Pedetes capensis; assembly: GCA_007922755.1. Taxonomy (NCBI): domain Eukaryota; kingdom Metazoa; phylum Chordata; class Mammalia; order Rodentia; family Pedetidae; genus Pedetes; species Pedetes capensis. The sequence goes on from VMDO01006470.1 coordinate 73,361, forward strand.
AAATGTTTCTGGAGGGAAAAAAATATAAAAGATTGTTCCGAGCTTGCAGTTTGTGTAGAGAAGCAATTTTGGAATTTTTGATACAATGACAGGTATATTTAAAGAAAACCTTTTGTCTGGGCATGGCGGTGCATGCCTGTAATCCCAGCAACTCAGAAAGTGGAGGCAGGAGAATCACAAGTGCAAGGCCAGAGGCACCCTGTGTATCTTAGCAAGACTGTGTCTCAAAATAAAAAATAGGCTGGAGGCCTAGCCCCAGTGGTAGAGAGCTTGCAAAGTATGCTTGAGGCCCTGGGTTCAGCCTCCCAGTAACCCCACCACCAAAAAAATCGCAAAATCTTTTGGCAGCAATGTACAAGACTAATGGCAAAAGGATGCCTAAATAAATAAATAAATGAAATAAAATACCAATCAAAGGTGTAGCTATGATGTACATATGTGATGATAGGACCTGGCTTGGAGTGATGGTCTGGGCTTGGGAAGGAAGGGACAACATACAAGACAGTTGTCAAGATCTGACTTACTAATACAGAGAGGGATATATACTTTATTGTTGTTGTTAGGTGCTGTCACATCGTGTCCAATTCATAGAGACCCTTATAGGGTTTTCAGTGACTGATTGTTTCGGGAGTGGATCGCCATGTCCTGCTCCCATTTTTGTGATGCTGGGAATCGAACTTGGGACCTCAGAGACTGCAGAGTGGTGCTCTGCCAACTAAGCTAAATCCCAGTCCATATTTTATTGAGTGCCTACTAAATATGACTGAGTAATGTGACAAAATTACTCTTTTAGAAAATACTGAGTCTTATCTCTGAAATGTATGGAATGAGAACAGCTTTTTTCTCTTGAAAACAAATGTCTGAGCACTGTTAGGTTCTTAAGGAAAGACTGTTTTGGGTGTACTTCATTTTCTAATCAGATACTTAGAGCTGTGACTGAGTTTAATACTTGATGACTTCGAATTGTTATTTTCAGACTGTTGACTGGTTGATGATACAGACTAGTGGCCAGGATCCTCAAATGCTGACCAACTAATCTTTCTGAAACTCAATGAAACCATCTTACCTGATTTTCTTTTAGGAGTGGATTTTTTCATCTGGGAAACCATAATATACTGTACTCAGCCCTAGAGATCCTTGCTGGCCGAGTGAAGCACATAGAACGTGAACAGGCCTTGGAGGAACTGGTCAGGTGGGTCAGACTCCGTAGTCTAGAGTGTGTTCTGAAGAAACTCCTAGGAACTGAATTGGCAAGATATTTTTGAAAAATGTTGAGTATCAGCTGGGCACGGTGGTGGCACACCTATGATCCCAGCTTCTCAGGAGGCTAAGACAGGAGGATCATGAGTTCAGGGCCAACTTGGGCAACTTAGACCCTGTCTCAAAATTAAAAATGAAAGAAAGGCTGAAGGGGGATGTAGCTCAGTGGTAGAGTGCTTGCCTCATATACCCAAGGCATTGGTATCAATCTCTAGTACTGGGGGAAAAAATCTGGGTGTCTCTCAGTAGTTGTGAAGGATATTCTCCCCTACTTTTCTTCACCATGTGTGCTTTGATCAGTCTAAAGCCTTAAAAACCCTCAACCAAATCAGGCTAAATCATCTTCATGCATGCATCAGCTCATAAACTTTGCCTTTTCAGGTATGATGATGAATATGTAATCATCTTAGTAAACTTGTTTTGTTTTGTTTGAGAAAGGGTCTTGCTATATAGCCCAGGCTGACCTGGAACTCAGGATCCTTCTCCATCAGCCTCCTAAATACTGAAATTGCCAGCATGTGTCACCATGCCTTGGTCTTAGTCAACTCTTGATTATCCAAGGACCTACCCTGTCTTCCAGCAGGGTTGAATATATAGGTGGCAGCCAGTTATCACTGATTGCCAGTCTCCTTCCTCTAGTCTTAGAGGAAGACCATACATAGCTGAGGGATAGACAGGGGAGAGGGAAATGAGAAGGCTCTCAGTCTCCTGTCCAGCTTTCACCACAGTGACTGAGTCTTTCTTCCACCCTCCTGTGACCTAGGACATTATGGGGTCAACAATCAGTGCTTGCAATCACTGCCTGTAGGACAGGACCTTGTTTCATTTTAAATAGAGTGCTTTTGCTGAGCCGGTAAGGCATGCCTGTAATGCCAGCACTCAGAAGGCTGAGGCAGGAGGATTGATGTGAATTTGAGGCCAGTCTGGGCTACAGAGTGAGACTTTGTCTCAAAACAAAACAAAATATCTCAGTTACTTGGGAGACAGAGACCAAAGGATCAAGGTTTCGATGCCAGCCTGGACAACATAGCAAGACTCCCTCTAAATGAAAGAAAAAAGAAAGAAAGAAAGAAAGAAAGAAAGAAAGAAAGAAAGAAAAGGAATTATGGCATATTGAATTGTGGGCCGGAGGTATTGCTAAATAGTAAAGTACTATTAGTACTTTACTAGTACATAGTAAAGTACTATGAATGCCTAGCATTCATGAGGCCATGGGCTCAGTCCCCAGCACCACTAAGTTAAATGAATATAAGCCTTTTAATTTGTTTGACTTCTCTCTCACCAATTAATCAGGAGTTGGCTCTAGTTTTATTTTGACAACAATTTTGGGCTAATTGTGACTCCCCGTCTCCCTCTTATTTCATTATAAGCTGACCATATATACGATCCATTCATTAAGAGTTAGGCTTTCTTTGTCTTATAATTCCCTTCCACATTGTCTCTACTGAACACAGATTTTAAATGTTTTTCAGTGTGTTGCCTAAGGCTTTAAAGACTAAATAATTTTCCCAGGATCGCACCTATTAGCTTGGTAATTGGGCTTCTTGGCATACCTGATGCTTCAAAGCCATCATTCCATCCATGGGGCGCTCTCTGTCCCAGCTTTCTCCATACAAAGATAGAATTTTCTATCAAGATACTTGAAAGAGAGTTGATGCTAAAGCCCTTCAAAATGAGGGACCCTCTGATTAGGCCATCAAACACTTAAAGGGGACTTGGGCAGCAGCTTGTGGATTTAAACATATATTTTATACATGCAATGCTATTTTTTGTTTCTTGTCTCTTTACAGCCAGAGCTTCAATTACTTGCAAAATTTCCATCACAGCGTTCCCAGTTTCCAGGGTGGTCTTTATCTCCTCAAAATTTTGGTGGTCCTTTTGGAGAAATCTACAGCTCCTACTCAGAAGAAAGAAAAAATTGGTAACTGGCCCAGAATATTTTTTTTTGTCATGAATTTAATTAATATCTCATTTGTAAATTTAGAGCTTCCTAGAACTTTATACATTTTTATGTGTAAATCTCCACATAACGTTGGACATACCTTCTTACTACACTAAGGAAGCCATTTTCCCAGAAGGAACTATGACATTGCTTAGTGTGGCATGTAACTTTGGGTAGGTCAAGTGGCTACAGCCAAGATAATTTTTCTCTTCTCCTCTCTTCTCTTCTCCTCTCCTCTCTTCTCTTCTCTTCTTTTCTCTTCTCTTTTCTTGTTTTTCTTTTGTACTGGTATTTGAACCCAGGGCCTCATGCATGTTGAGTATGTGCTTTACCACTGAGCTATACCCCAGCCATGGATAATTTTCTGTTTGGCTTAAACTTTTGTTGTTGTTTGTATGTTTGTTTGTTTTCTTTACTGGAAGATTAAACCCAGAGCCTTGCATGTATTAGCCATATGCTTTATCACTGTGAATTACATCCCCGTCTTCTACTTTTTATTTTTTAAGTTTTTTACTTTTGCTGTATTTAGGGATTGAGCCCAGGGCCTCATGCATGTTTTGCAAGCACTCTACCACTGAGCTGCACCCCTAGCCCGTTTTTTACTTTTTCTTTTGAGACAGGGTCTCACTAAGTTATCCAAGCTGATTCTGGCCTCAAACTTGTAATCCTCCTACCTCTGCCTCCTGAGTCGCTGGGATTACAGCTGTGGACCATCACACCTGGCTGAGAGAGGGCTGCCTCTGGTCTCAAACTTGCAGTCTTTCTCCCTCTGCCTCCTAAGTCACTAGAATTATGGGCATATGCCATATCACCCAGTTTGGCATAAGTTTTAATCATATCATGTTTTTTGATTTTTTAATCTGAGACATTTGACAAAAAGAGACTTAAACCATAGGGTTAATAAAGTGGGAGAAAAAAGAAATTTAGGATAAAATATAGAGGAAGTGCTGGCCTCTTCCCAATCTCTTTTAACTATCTTTTATCATAATTCTTAGAGTGCAGCTCACTGATCATATATCCTAGTTGACAGCACAAACAGAAAGCAAGATGAATACGTGAAACAAATGTTTATCATTCCTGTAATTAAAAGTGGAGGATTTGGTCTGAAAGGGGAGACTGAAAAGGGGACAGGGCAAGAAGGTGGGACATGCTGAGTCTTAGATAAATGGATTTATTTCTGGGAGAAGGATCAGTGGTTAGGAATATAGCAGCTTTTTAAAAGTTGCTCATTGAACCAGGAACTTCTTGGTAAACTTAAAATGATAATCCTTTTTGATCGGTGGTCATTAACCTTATATACATATATTGAAATATGTTACACTTTGCCCCATTACTATGTCAATTAAAAAAATTTTAAAGTATATATGTTTAAAAAGATGAGATCAGTTTACCACACATGAGATGCCTTTGTCTTGTTTTCCAACAGCTTCCCTAGCCCGAAAGTTCCTCTGTCAGGTATGGCCACGTGGGGAGAAGGAGAAGAACACCATTTCAAATGATCATCTCCAAGATTTGCTTTGGTGAGATGTTTAGTTTCTTCCAATGAGCTAAGTAACCTTTTCCCATTTTGTTACTGTTGAGATCCCTCATCTGGGTCAGGGATTGAAAAAATAACCTTTGTTGGAGGGAATTTGAAAATAATGAAGTAGATTTAAAATGAAGATAGCTTAGAATCTATGGATCTTAACATAGTCTAATTTTGCTTTCTAGTGTCAGCTAATTTCTTATTGTTAAATCCAGTTAGAGAAAGTGATGGAGCCTGAAGTTGTGTCCTACCTTGATAATCAGCAAGTCAAATGTATTTATTCCCTCCCACATCTAAAGCATATTCATCACTTCCAATGTGTCTAAATACAGCCTCCGACCCCTGCAGTGCTGGGTGGTTGAACCCAGGGCCTGTGGATGCTAGACAACTCTCTACCACTGAGCTGCACTGCCAGGCCTTTAAAATTTTTTTATTTTATTTTGAGATGGATATGCTAGGTTCTGCAGGCTGCCTCTGGCCTTGAACTTGAAATCATCCTGCCTCAGCCTCTTTGCGTTTTTGGGATTATAGCAGTGTGCTACAATGCCCAGTTTCTAACTATATTTCTAACTGAGGTAATTTACTTCCTGGTAAATATCTGGAATCTTTGTCATTTAAATGCCAGAAGTCATGTTAAAGCCTTAATACTACTAACAGCTCAAGAAAGAAATCTTAGCTGGATATGATGGTGCATGATTATATATCCCAGCACTTGGGAGGCTGACGCAGGAGGATTGCAAGTTAGAGGCCAGCCTGAGCAGCATAGTGGGTTCTAGGCCAGCTTGTACTACACAGTGAGACTGTCTCAAAAAACAGAATAGCAAAGAAATAAACAAAAACACTCAACTTAGGAATTCTGTAACGTGTTCAGTATTCTTCTGACTAACCTTTCATGCAGCATCTACCTGGAGCACACAGACAGCGTTCTGAAGGCCATAGAGGAGATTGCTGGCATTGGTGTCCCAGAACTCATCAATTCTCCCAAAGATGCAGTTTCTTCCACGTTCCCCACACTGACCAGGTAAGAGAACTTTTGCCTCTAGCTCTTTTTGTAAGATATAATCACACTCTGGGGAGGTGGAGGCTGGAGGATCGCAAGTTCGAGACCAGAGGCAGTCTGCGTAACTTAGCTAGACCCTGTCTCAGAAAGTAAAAAAAATGGGCTGAGGGAATAGCTCAGTGGTCCAGCACTTGCAGAGCATGCAAGCGCGAGGCCCTGGGTTCAAACCCCCAGTACTACAAAAAAAAAAAAAAAAAAAGAATCACACTGTCTAATGTATATAGTTTCCAAAAAACCACCGTACACATCTAATTCTGATAGAAATGATAGGTACATTCATTCAGCATAGAGAATCTACTGTGCATTACTTCCAAGCAGTTCTCAACCAAATATATGTCAGAGAACTTTGTTCAGGAAGGAATTGTCACTGGTTACAGCCTTCAAAGGCAATGAACTTCTCTTATCTGTACTTTCATCCTTTAAACTTGAAACTAGGAGCCAGGCATGGTGGTGCGTACCTGTAATCTCAGTGACTTGGGAGGCAGAGGCAGGAAGATTGAGAACTTTGAGGCCAGAAGCAACCTGTGTAACTTAATGAGACCCTGTCTCAAGATGAATAAGAAACGGGCTGAGGGCACAGCTCAGTGGTAGAGCACTTGCTAAAGTATGCACAAGGCCTTGGGTTCAGCTTCTCAGTACTGCAAAAACAAACAAACAAACTTGAGACTAGGGATAGGGATGGTAGGTCAGTGATAGTGCATGTGCTTAGCATGTGTGAGTACTGGATTCAGTCCCCAGTATCAATCAGTTAATCAATCAATAAACTAACTTAAAACTATCTTTCCAATATTTTTTAACCACCTTAAGAAGGACAAGGTAGTCTGGGCATGGTAGTGCACACCTGTAAGCCCAGCAACTCAGGAGGCAGAGGCAGGAGGATCACAGGTTTGAGGTCAGAGCCAGCCTATATAATTTAGTGAGACTGTCTCAAAATAGAAACTAAAGAATGGGCTGGG
>VMDO01006470.1:80203-100334 GCA_007922755.1 Pedetes capensis
TTTTTTTTTTTTTTTTTTTTTTTTTTTTTTTTTTTTTTTTTTTTTTTTTTTTTTTTTTTTTTTTTTTTTTTTTTTTTTTTTTTTTTTTTTTTTTTTTGTCTTTGTTTTTGTTTTGTGGTACTTAGGAGTTGAACCCAGGGCCTCGTACATACTTTGCAAGTGTTCTACTACTAGGCTGCACCCCTAATCCGTTTTTCGTTTTTTTATTTTCAGATAGGGTTTTGCTAAATTACACAGGCAGCCTCTGGCCTTGTACTCAAAATCTTCCTGGCTCAACCTCCTACATCACTGGGATTGCAGGCATGTGCCACCACACCCAGCTAGACTTTGTAGTTCCTAATGCACTTTTACATCTGTATCCCATTATCCTCTTAGTAATTCTGTGAGGTATCATTACCCTTATTTTTATTTTTATTTTTATTTTTATTTTTTCTAGTACTGGAGGATTGAACCCAGGGCCTTACACATCCTTTGAAAGCCCTCTACCACTAAGCTATACCCACAGCCCATTTTTTACTTTTATTTTATTTTATTTATTTTTTTTTTTTGTGGTACTAGGGGTTGAACCCAGGGCCTCACGCCTGCATGCTCTGCAAGTGCTGGACCACTGTGTTGCACCCTCAGCACATTTTTTTTACTTTTTGAGACGGTCTCACTAAGTTACACGGACTGCCTCTGGTCTCCACCTCCCAAGCTGCTTTTTACTTTTATTTTGAGACAAGGTCTCACTAAGTTATACAGACTGCCTTTGGTCTCAAAATTGCAGTCCTTCCCTCTGCCTCCCAAGTTGCTATGCCACCGCACCCAGGTATTACTCCTCTTTTAATGTTGAGGAAAATAATAGTTAGAAAGAGAATTTCTCAAGCTTACATAGGCAGTAAAGTAAACATGGAACCAGGACCCACACTCAGATCTTTCCTCCACTATTTCACTGCTCTTTTCATACCTTACCACTTTCTTTCAAAAATGAAAATGAATGGAGGTGCAGCCTTGTGGCAGAGCCCTTGCCAAGTATGTGCAAGGCCCTGAATTCAGCCCCCAAGTACTGCAGAGTTAACTCTCTTGGCTCACAGGCCACCTTCTTGGGCTCATTTATGAATCCTTTCTGCTCCCCACTTGAGTGGACCCTAGTGAAAGAACATTCACAGAGGTGGGGAAGAAAATTACTTTTGGTCTCCTGCCTTCTCCCCAGGAAGTTCTTTCTAAGCAATACGTCACCATGGGAGTGTTCGTGCTTTTTCCCCCTTCTAGGCACACCTTTGTCATTTTCTTCCGCGTGATGATGGCTGAACTTGAGAAGACAGTGAAAGGTCTTAAGGCTGGGACAGCAGCAGACTCGCATCAGGTGAGTCAGACACTCCCCCACCAAGAATTTGGACTCTGGGTTACTTAGAAGTTGATGATTCTAAGCCAGGTGTGGTGGCACAGGCCTGTATTTCCAGCATTCGGGAGGCTAAGGCAGGAGATCAACTCAAGTTCAAGGACAGCCTTGTCTATATAGCAAGTTCTAGGACAGCCTGGGCTACACAGTTAGAGTGTCTCAGGATGGTTTAAAAAAAAAAAAAAAAAGAAGTTACTGATTCTTTTCTTTTCTTCCTTCCTTTCATCCTGTACCTAGGGCCTCATGCATGTCTGGCAAGTGCTGTGCCACTGAGTTGCATAATCAGTACCTTTTTTTATTTTGAGACAAGGTCTTGCTAAGTTGCACAGGCTGCCTCTGGCCTCAAGCTCATGATCCTCCTGCCTCAGCCTCCCAAGTCACTGGTATTAGAGGCATGCACCAGAATATCCAGCTTGATTGTTTTATTTCTTGGCCCTAGGGTTTCACCTAAGCTATTTCCTTTAGGTCACAAAGATCCAGGAATTTTTTTTTTTTTTCCCCCAAAGAACACTTACTTTGATTTCCTTTCCCTCTAGTTGGAATTGAGAATTGGGTTCTATTTCCTTGGCTACTGACCATTTTGCCACTTGGCAGCCTGCTAACCAGAGCTGAAGTAGACTGCTGAGTGTCCAGGCTAGCACAGGCAATTAGAAGCCACAGAGATCTGACGGCCAGTAGGTAAACAGCTTAGAAATTCCTGAAAAGACTCTGTAAGGTGCTCTGAGATTATCCCAACATGTGCAGATGTGCAGAACCATATTGTAGGTGCACTGTTTGCCACATCTCTTGAGGGTTTTGTTTTTGTTTTTCTTACTATTGGAAATTGATCCCAGGTCCTCACACATGCCAGGTAAGTGCTCCAACGCTGAGCTACACCACAGCCCCTTTTTTATTTTTTATTTTGAGACAGGGTCTCACTGAGTTGTGAAGGCTGCCTCTGGCCTCAAACCTGTAATCCTCCTTCCTCTGCCTCCCCTGTAGCTGGGATTATAGGTGTGTGCCATGGCACTTTGGAAGGAAGTTGAAGAATTGTGTATTAGTAAGAGTAGGAGAAGTATTTGGCTGTGACTCAGATGTACCTGTGTTTTACTGTTGCCAGATTCATGAAGAGAAGCTCCTCTACTGGAACATGGCTGTTCGAGACTTCAGCATCCTCATCAACCTCATGAAAGTGAGTGTAGGCGCTCCTTGACCTGTTTCATCAGCTGCCACAGAAACAATGGCTCCTGGCTTACAGACTTGACCCTCTGTGCTCCTCTCCTCACCTTTCTTGGGATCTGTTTTCTTCCCCTGTTCCCCTTCCCATCTCAGGTCACCCCTTCTCTCTCCTGTAACTTTTCCATTTTCTTCCTGCTTCACACCTACACCATAGTACTTATCACCTGTCATTGCCCTGCTTCCTATCATCTTGCCTTGAGTCCTCTGATCTGAATACACTCCCTCTTCCAATCTTGAGTGCCGTCATTATCCTTCAAACATACTATGCTTTTTCCAATGTCTGGATTTTGCTCATGCTGATCCTTCAGCCCAAAACATCATTTTCTCTCCCTCCCCCTTCGCTTTCTTAAAGCTTCAGAGCAGGGTTTCAGTCCTCTAATAATCTCATCTCAACATCCCAGTTAGAATCAGTTTCCTGATCCTATATTCCTTTCTTCCTTTTCTTGGACTTCAGTTATGAGGTTTACTTTGTTTTGTAGACTTTTAATTGCACTGTTGGCGTACTTTCTTCATTTTAGAATTCTCTGCAGCACCCAGAGCTATGGTTTCACACAGTATGTAAGATGTTGAGATGCTCAAAGAGCATAACCTGAGCTTTGCTTTCTTGTCTTTTTGCCTCTGCAGGTATTTGATAGTTACCCTGTTCTTCATGTATGTTTGAAGGTAAGAGATTTCCTGGGTCTTGGTTAGTTTTCTTCCTGTGGATTGTTCTAGAGAGGGCTTCAGCTGAGATGTATTACTTAATACATCTGGCCTGCATGCCAGAGTCTCCAGAATCTGTGCTATAGGTGGTAATTTAGAGATAATGCTTTTCCACACTAGTTGTATGGCTAGAGAAGGCATTTTTCTTACAGGTTTGAAAATCTGTGGTCAGAATTTTAGAACTAGGAGCAATGGCTTCAGAGCAGTTGAGTTTAAGAGCAGTACCCACTCCCTGCCATGCCTTCCCAGGCAGCAAGGAGGGAGTTGGGAATGATTCCTCTTTTTAAAGCCCTTGGGACAGGACAAAGAATGCAGCTCAGTAGTAGAGTGCTTGCTGAGCACGTGCAAGGCCCTGGGTTCAATCCTTAGTACTAAATAAATAAATAAACAAATACTTTGGGGTAGCCTCTTGAATGTGGGAGCCAATATTCTCATAATTGCTAAACTCCTTTCCCATGGGGATTTCTTAAATTGGGCCTGGATTTGATGGGAGATCCAAAGGGAATGCCATGGGGAGAATCTTCTTCCCTGCTCTTCCAAGTGCGTGGTGCCCCCTTCTTTGTATTTCTTGGCCTCTGTCCCCCAGTTCACTCACTCTAATAGAGTTGGGGAGATGAGTGAGTGAGGGGGAGTGATTTCTCTGATTGGAAAGTTTGAAAATTGGCCATGTGTTCCCTCAACCCTCTGCAGTTTCTTCCTTTTGGGAGTAAGTCATCCTGGGGGAACAGGAGTTCCAGCTGTTCCTCAAGGTTCTTACTCTTAAGCTGAGCAAGGCCCCTGGCCATTGCCTATGTCTGGGGTAGGTAAGTGTGCCTAATTCTAAGGCTTAGTGATTTAGCAGGCCTGTTTTTTTGTATTTAGCTACATCCTCCAAAGTAACCTTTTGGACCACTCTCAATTCTATATATATAAATAAGAATGTAATGAGCCAGTGTGATGGCACATGCCTGTAAGTCTCACTCGGGAGGCTGACACAGGGGATCACCATGAGTTGGAGGCCAGCTTGGGCTACATAGCAAGTCCCAGAGCAGCTTCAGCTATAGAGTGAGACTCTGTCTGGAAAAAATAAATAAGAAATGTAAAACCCTTGGGGTGGGTGTCGTTCTCCCGTCTCACCTAGGGACCTTTAAAATGAAAGCCCTCAGGTAGAAGTCACTGCTGTGTCTCTTTTCTTCAGTATGGACGTCTCTTTGTGGAAGCATTTCTGAAGCAGTGTATGCCGCTCCTCGACTTCAGTTTTAGGAAACATCGGGTAAGAGCAGCGAGCCACGCCATGCTCTGAAGAGTGTCATGGAGATGTCTATGGTGATTCCTGGGTCAGGGCTGAGAGTAGGAGCAATCGCGTTACCTGTCAACCACAGTTCTATTTGACACCACTTCAGCTGTAGCCAGAGGTGCCCAAGTAGGACTGAGTATTCCAAAGTTAGCTGAACTCTTCACACCCACACTATGGTTCAAACCCACCTTTTTACTTCTACTCTGATCTGAGAGTCATTCACTTAAGCTTGTTTTATTCCCTTGTTGTTGTTTGGTGCCATCGAATTGGTGCCCAAATCATAGTGACTCTATGTACAACAGGCAAAACACTATTGTTAGTGTTCTCTGCTATTCATAGGGTTTTCAGTGGTGGAATGATTTTTGGGAGTAGGTTGCCAGGTCCTTCTCCCAAGCCTACAGCACCTGATGTTCCAGGCATCTCCTATCCAGGTATGAACCAGGCCCGACCCTCCTTAGCTTCCGAGATCTGACAGGATCAGACGCCATAGTGCTATGGCTGCAGGCTTTATTCCTTTAAGCTTGTTTTTATTGTGCTAATGCACTCCCAAAACCTCATGTGTCAGTGTCATTTCCTTGTTCCTTTGTTCTTAGTAGGTCTACTCTTATGAATAATAAAAATAGAGCTCATATGTGTCCTAAAACTCTTTGCTGTTCAAATGAACAGTCTTGAGACTTTTTTAGCCAAGCCAAGCACCCAGGCCTAGCATAGTGAATTAAGCATAGAAACAGATGATTTCTTACACATATTTTGCAAGTTGAACTTTGCCAACTATGTCCCTTACCACCCTAGTTAGTCTCTTATAATCCTGAAAGGAAAGAGAGAAAGTGGTGTTTTATCCTAATTTCCAGATGAGGACACTGAGACATGGTCTCCTACTTAAAAGTACAGTCTAAGCCGGGTGTGGTGACGCACACCTGTAATGCCAGAACTCAGGAGGCTAAGGGAAGAGATCTATGTGAGTTCGAGGCCAGTCTGGGCTATACAGCAAGACCCTTTCTCAAAACAAAAGAGAAAAAAACAAAGACTACAGTCTAGGTTTTATAACTTGCAGATTGACACAAAGAACAGAAGTAGAAGGCTTAAAATGAGAGTAAGCCAACACTCCTGTCTGAGGGCAAAATTAAGGTGATTATTGACATAGGCTAGAACCTGCAGAGTTTGTACTTTTCAAAGTTTTTGGTTGCTAGGACATCTTACCTCTAAAATGAAATTAGAACATTTTCATTAGAATATTTATGAATTTTTATTGGTTTTAGGAAGATGTTCTGAGCTTACTGGAAACCTTCCAGTTGAACACAAGACTACTTCATCACCTGTGTGGGCATTCCAAGGTAAGAGAAGAGGAGGTCACATCACTGTGGGCTTAATGTGCAGTTGTTGGGAGATCCATGAGTCTGGCTTCTGCTGCTGCTGCCCCTATTCCTCCTCCTCCTCCTTTTTTTTTTTTTTTTTTCCTTTTGAGACAGAGTCTTGCTATGTAGTTCGGACTGGCCTCAAGCTCATGATCCTCCTGCCTCAGCCTCCTGAATGCTGGGTGTACAGGTATGCACCACCAAGTCCAGCTTTTAGCCCCATCTTGAGTGTTTTTGTCTGGAACTGTGTCCAAGGCCAGTTTATTCAGAGTAGGCAGATCCTTAGTTGCTTGTTGAGATTGGGCAGTTGTCTAGAGGGAAAGTTCTGTATCTGAAATGTAAGTGAAATTTCATAGCTCTATTTCCTTTAGAAACACTTCTTGGGTGAGGAGTACAGAATGCTGCTGGATGAATTACTATTACAAAGTACTATGGATGGGAGGAATGTTGTGTCAGTGATGTCTCCACAGGAGATGAGGTGTTTCTAATGGAGTCTTCTTAGTCTTGTCAACTACTACTTAGTTGTAAAGGAATATATCTGTCTATTTGAGAACATTTTAACATTAAATAACTTCCCATTTGAACCTCTCTTACAGTTAGTGAATCATTGTCCTCTTTGTCAGAAGGAACACAGAACCCTAGAGTTTTGTAGACATTGGTAAACCAAATGATTCTTTGAACTAGTTACTATTACTCACTTCCTCTCTTGGTTCTAAGTTTAAAAGGTGCGAAAAGTAGAGTTTTAAGGACTCCGAAGGCTAAACAGAGCTACTTTTATTGTTAATATCATTATAATATTGGCTCAAGAATATTATAGATAAATTAATTGGTGATAGGTCAATAAGTGGTTATAAAGACAAACTTAAAGATGTTTGTGGCATGTCTTTGATTTTTTATTTTTATTTTTTAATATAGTACTGGGGATGGAATCCAGAACTGTGTGTATGCTGGGCAAATACTCTACCACTGAGCTACATCCCCAGCCATTTTCTTTTTCCTGCAGTACTCAGATTGAATTCAGGGCTTCACGAATGCTTTGTAAGCACTCTACCACTGAGCTGCACTCCAGCCCTCCCCAGCCCCTTTTTAAAATATTTTTATTTTGATGATCAATCATACTTATCTAAAAAGGGATAAGCAAAATTGAAAGAAGGCGGGAGGGGATCAGTGGGTGAGAGCGGAGGTTGGGGAAGAGAAGGTGAAATACAGGAGAAGGGAACTGGAGAGAAGAAATTCTCAAAATATATGATGCAACTGTATGAATACATGAGGGTCATGGTTCTGTAAAATGTCAGTGGGCAAATGTATAAGCAAAAGTGATGTAAGAGTTGCATAATGGATACAGCAAAAGTCTTATTACTCTGTCCCTCACCAACATTTATTTTAAAAAAAATTATTTTGAGATAGAGTCTTGCTGAGCTGGCCTTGAACTTGGTACGTAGCCCAGGTTGGTCTCAAACTTAAGATCTCCTGCTTCTACCTCCCAGTTGGCTGGGATGTGCCACTATGCCTACCAACACTTTGGGTTTTTTAGCTGCTGTTCTCCTTGGAGTACTCTGCCAAACTAGCTGTTGGATGGATCATGGTTGTGGGCCATATTGGTAGGGTTTATGCTCTCACTCACTGGTAAAGGTCTGAGGAATTCAACTTTCTGTATAGGACGTAATGAAAGCATGAAGATAAGCCTAGATGAGATGAATGTATTTATTTCCCTTCAGATTCACCAGGACACAAGACTCACCAAACATGTGCCTTTGCTCAAAAAGACACTGGAACTTTTAGTTTGCAGAGTCAAAGCCATGCTTGTCCTCAATAATTGTAGAGAGGCTTTCTGGCTGGGCAATCTCAAAAACCGGGACTTGCAGGTAAGCCTGGGACCACCAATGATACCCCGCACTACCATTCTAAGAGTTTCAGAAGGAACATAAGGAATGTCACCTAAGCCCTGTTCTCCCAGTAGGACTAGTTGTAAGTCTGTGGTTAGTTGATAAAGTTAGAGTGCACTCGCTATTGGCCCTGGTCACAGGCTACACCCCTCATGCCAGGCGTCAAAGGTGCCAGAATAAGCCATTGATGTAAATGAGGCCTCAGAGACAGAGGAGCCAGATCGGTACAACCCACTTTCCACCACCAGAGGGGCACTTTGTATGTGGACAACCTTTATTTGGTTTGGTTACTTTTAAGTTTTTTCCTAAACCAATCTGTCTTATTCCTGAAATTACTCTCTGGCTAATTTTAATAAGTATTTCTAAGGTCTTTCAGTTGTCTGATTGGATGAAATCTTATGTGTTGCTTTTAGTACTGCTTTGGAGTTACATTTTTCACTTAATTTTCAAGCCCTTCTTATTCATGCTTATAATATCTTGAGTTTTATAATCAGTTATATAAGAATAGCCCACAGAGAATTAGCTTCCTTGCTTCAAATCAATCTCATGAGGTTGATTCTGTTGTTTCCCTGAGAAAATTGAATCTCAGAGAAGTAATTTACAGAAGGCCATATCGCAGTAAGTGACTGGAGCCAGGGTTTTTGAGTTCAAAAACAGTCCTGATCCATAGTTGATGTTTTTTTGTTTTTTTTTTTTTGTTTTTTTTTTCGGTACTGGGGGTTGATCCCAGGGCCTCACCCCTGCATGCTCTGCAAGTGCTAGACCACAGAGCTGCACCTTAGCCCTTTTTTACTTTTTGAGACAGGGTCTCGCTAAGTTACACAGACTACCTCTGGTCTCGAACTTGTGATCCTCCCGCCTGCGCCTCCCAAGTCGCTGGGATTACAGGCGTGCGCCACCACGCCAGGCCCATAGTTGATGTTCTTAAACTACTTTGCCACACTGTTCTTCAGCTTCTGCGTGGTTGATGGTTGGTGTATTGCCTTAAGGTACTGAGAAATTTTTAGATCCATATTCAGTATTAACTGAAAGAGTTACCAATATAACCTGGCCTTGTAGTGTGATTCTAGCATACAAATATGGATCTTTCATAGCAGTATATATTATACAAGCCCCACAGACATCTCAGAAACCTGGGGTCGAACACCCCTTCCTTAGATGTTGGATCACAAGTTAGTGTCTGTGTCTCGAATGGTTAGAATTTCTTCCACTGGATTGTCTGCAAACTCATCCTTTCTCTCCAGAGACCCCAAAAGTGATCATTACAATCCACCATTTATCTTGATCATTCCACGTTTAGGGTGAAGAGATTATATCCCAGAATTCCCAGGAGACCACTGCAGAAGAGAGTGAGGATGGCACGACATCCCAGGCCTCCAAGAGCAAAGCGACAGAGGTATTTTTGCAAATGGCACTAGTCTGGCATTGATGATTGCATTTTGTTAACCATTTTGAGTTGACAGACAGTGCAGAACTTTCCCTGCTTATGTTTAACATCAAATACTTCTACACCCATCTTCATTCCCTCCAAAAAAGCCTCTGTGCTTATACAAATACTTTGGGGCCCAGAAAAAAACAATTACATGGTTTTAGAATCACTCTTGAGTGGCTCTCAAACTGTGGCATATGTTACAGAGTTGAATTTTCCAAGGGACTGGGAATGTAGGTCAATGATAGAGCACACACTTATGTACAAGTCCCTGGATTTGATACCTAGCACCAAAAACAGAAAAAGGGATAAAAGAAAATTCCTTCCATTATATAGATTCCTGTTTTCCATGAATTCATATATGAAAGTACTTTATGGTGGTGGTGATGGTGGTGTTAGTTGCCGTTGAAGTGGGATCCCACTCAGTGACCTTAGGTACCACACATGAAACAATCCTCCACACTGTGCCATGGCCGGCACTACGTCAGTGCTTCTCTGCTATTCATAGGGTTTTCAATAGCTGATCATTTTTTTGGGGAGTGGGTTGCCAGATCCTTCTCCCAAAAAAAGAAAAGAAGCAAGCAAGTATAGTGGCATTGCCTGCAGCTGTTCCACTGTGGCATCTGATCCTGTCAGATCTCAGAAGCTAAGCAGGGTCGGGCCTGGTTAATACTTGGATGGGAGACCACCTGGGAACACCAGGTGCTGTAGGCTTGGGAGAATGACCTGGCAACCCACTCCCAAAAATAAGTCTGCCATTGAAAACCCTGTGAATAGCAGAGAAACACTGACAATAGTGTTTTGCCTGTTGTACATAGTGTCGCTATGAGTCAGATACCGATTTGATTGTACCTACCAACAACAGCAACGTGGCATATGCCTAGATTCCCAGCACTTGGGGATTGAGACAGGAGAATTGTGAGTATGAGGCCAGCAGTCTCAAAAAACAAAATGAAAGAAAAAGATGAGACTGTTAAGAACACAAGTTAAACTATTTAAACGTGTTTTAGCATTCAAAAATAGAAATATGAAAGTATTTGATGAATGCTGAAGCCTAGAACCAGGTTGCCACCACAGAGGAATAAAAATAGAATAATAGAAGTCTTCTTCTAACCCTCGGTGCTGAGGGGTTGAACCCAGGCACCTGGATGCACTAGGCAAGTTTACCACTGAGCTGTACCCCTCACTCCCTCTTTTCTGAGACGAGTTCTTGCTAACTGGTGCAGGCTGCCTCTGGCATTGATCCTGCCATCCTCCTGCCTCATCCTCCAGAATCACTAGTATTATAGGTGTACGTCATGGAGCCTGGCCAAGATCCTTATTCTCTTTTGTGAATTTAAAGAAAGCTAAATAAAAATGTGTATTGTATTGTATGAAATTTTGCTGTAATTCTGTTAGGTTCAGGAAACTAAGAAGGTCAGATATAAGAACCTGACTAATGCAATTTGAAGCTGAGGCAGAAAGACTGTTCAGTATGAAAAGTCCTTTTACTTGTATGGTTCTCTGTTTTATTTGTATAATATACCTCTTCTACCTTGTTCTAATAAAGAATTTGAGGCAGACAATATTCTGTAACCTTGTTATTTTAGAAGTACCTTCCCTACCTCTAGCAACTCAGGAGGCAGAGGCAGAGATCCTGTTTTAAGATAAGAAATTGACTGGGCACAGTGGCACACACTTGTAATTCCAGTGACTTGGGAGGCAGAGGCAGGAGGATCACAAGTTCCAGACCAGAGGCACTCTGCATAATTTAGCGAGACCCTGTCTCAAAAAGTAAAAAAAAAAAAAAAAAAACGGGTTAGGGGTGTAGGTCAGTGGTACAGCACTTGCAGAGCATGCAAGTAGGAGGCCCTGGGTTCAACCCCCAGTACCACCAAAAAAAGAAAAAAAATTGAAAAGGGGGCTAACGGTACAGCTCAGTGGTAGAGTGCTCACAAACTATGTATGAAGCTGAGAGTTTAACCTCCAGTACTGAAAAAGAGAATAAGAAGGGAGAGCTGGCCAAGGTTATATGTGGCTATAATTCCAGCACTTGGGAAGCTGAGGCAGGAAGATTGCAAGTTTGAGGCCAACCTAGCCTGCATAGCAAGACTCTGTCTCAAAAAACAAAACAACAACAACAAAAAAAACCTGGGTGTAGTGACACATGCCTGTAATCCCAGCGACCCGAGAGATGGAGGCAGGAGGATCATGAGTTTGAGGCCAGAGGCAGCCAGCATAACTTAGACCCTAACTCAGAATTTAAAAATGGGCCAGAGGTGCAGCTCAGTGGTAGAGCACTTACAATGTGTGAGGCCCTGAGTTCAGCCCCCAAGTACTGCAAAAATAAAAAAGGAAGGAGATTGAGAACTTCTTATTCATTTTATAAATGAATGGCTCAAGATCTATCCTTGGTTTTAAGAATAAAAACAGTATGATTATACAGCTGTGGGAGTTATATTGCAAGAAGTGGCCCTAAAACACTTATTTGTCCTTTGCCCCTTAGGATGGTGAAGATGATGAAGAAAGTGATGGAGAAAATGAGCAAGATAGTGATGAAAGTGATGGTAACTCTGATTAGACCCCAGAAAGACTGTTGGCACCTTCCCCTTCTGTCAGCCTCACCTCTTTGTGTTCAGAGTTTGAAGTCTGTTGTTTGCCTTTCTAACTGGAAGCATCCTGTTTTATCCTTGAAGAGAGGATTTTGTGTAATTTGTGGATTTCATAGATTATCTAGCATCATCAAAGTCCCTGCCTTAGGACTCCAGTGTAGCATTATTTGTTGGTTTGGATAACCATGGCATTGCTACATCGCAGAGTAAATACTCTGAGTCATCATTCTGGGTTTTGGGAGCTAATTTTGAAACTCATCGTAGAAGTTAAGGTTGTAGCATTTTTACAAATAAATTCTTTTCTAAGTTTTGCCTCGACTACTTCATTCCTCTCTTTAGATTTCCCTCATCATTCCAGGATTAGGTGGCAATGAGTTGAGGTTTATACAGAGTAAAAGCTCAGTTGCCAACATAGTTCTAATTGCTTAAAATCATGTCCCATTATAAGGATCGTTTTCAATTATGATGAGAAGATATTTTGGTCTTTCTGGAGGGAGTGACTTAAACTTCTTGTCAAAGAAGCTCAAAAGGAATATTTCTGCTGTTCATTCGTATGAGACAAAAGGCATCAAACTTAGTGACTTTGTATGTGTATAATATTTATTTCCATATTCTGAATAATGCAAGAATGCTATAAAATTATATTTTATTAGAAATAGAAAATTAGAAGTATATTTCAGGTAACAAGGTGGGCTCTCCTGTCTTCCGCCAGGAAGCCCAGTTTCACTCCTGGTACTAAGTTCTTTCTTGCCAGTCTGTAAGGATTGTTTAATATTTGTTAATATTTCTAACCACTTTGATACTCTCCAATGATATTGGGGTGTGGGGTTATGGTTTTTGTTGTC
The DNA here is from genome assembly GCA_007922755.1 of Pedetes capensis. Taxonomy (NCBI): domain Eukaryota; kingdom Metazoa; phylum Chordata; class Mammalia; order Rodentia; family Pedetidae; genus Pedetes; species Pedetes capensis. Next base: position 92,887 of record VMDO01006470.1, read on the forward strand.
ATTGTTTTGATGGGGGAAGGCTGTTTTTTAATGTAATGCTTGACCCACGTAAGGATTTTTGATCCCTTTAGCCTCTTGTACACAGAAACCTGTGCATCTCTCTTCTTGACATTTTTCCCCAACTTGTCTTTGGTGTTTAAGTGAGTTCACACTAGGCTTATTAATTTATATAGGTTTTTTTAATGTTTTTTTATCACATGTACATGTCATTGCTAGTTTGACTCTTGTAAATGACTGTTCAACTTTACAATGGAAATGTTCTCCCTTGCTCTATATCACTGACCCTGTTTTTGGAGAGGAAGGGAGGAAAGGGGCTCCTGAATTATCACTGCTTGATAGAAAAGCAAAATATCTGGGGTGATGTCACAGTTTCGTTTACATGGACAGGTTTGTGTAAGATTCAGGTATGTGCCACAGTATGAAGTCCTGTATGAAGCCCTGGAAATCAGATGGGGACCCTTTACTTGGAGTGTTGCAAGGCAAAAGTGCACTTCTTATACGTTGCATACAGCAAGAGGATAGAGCGCAGCATCTGTTTGCACATAGTCACTGTCATCTGAATCTGAGGCTCCTTAAGTCCAGTGGGCCACTGATGCTCCCTGCTGATAATTTTGCAGAAAGCTGACTTGTCTGAAACTCTGAAGGTCCCAGTCCACTTGGGTGGCTGAGCCGTGATGACCCTGCCAAAGACAGAATCCACTCCACTGAGCCGGACCGGCTGGGGCTTCCTGACCAGTCCTTTCTTGTTGTTCATGGTCCGGAGCTCGGACGTGTGGCAGGGTAACTTGGGACTCACTCCAGTTTCCAGGAATGGGCTATCAAGGACTAGAGTGACCTCTTGAAAGCACAATTGTACTTCCAGGTCAGAAGGGGTGTGCGGAAAGCAGGGAGAGCCCCTAAAAGGGTGCTTAGAGGAAGGGGTAGGTGTTGTGTGCCGCAGCCATTGGAAGCTCTCGTCCAGTGGGGTCCATGGTGACCAGAGCTGGTATCCTGCCATTGACAGTCCTAAAGGAGAGGAATCAAACATGGAATTTCCCTGCATGCTTTTGGTGGAGGCATGGCTGTACAATTCACATCTCTACCTCATTACTGACTTAAACTTACTTTGTATTTCCCACTGAATGGATTCCAGTAGGTAATAGGGTATTTATTAGTAATTCTACAAATGGAAATAGAGGGTGATAATAAACATTGACTGTGGCAACTGCTATGTGTACTAAAACTATTAAACCTTTTCCTAGGCTTTTAAAGGAAAGTTTTAACCCATCCTACCGATGAGGAAATGGATTTGTATGAAATGGAATATCGTAGTCCACCATTGGGACCTGTACTTGTTTTTTAACTCCTAATGACAGTATTGATGCCTTTGAGGTGGCAGAGGCTGCTAGGACTTCATGATGAGACCCTACTATTTGAGATTAAAAAAACTCAGGAAGGCCATGTCTTACAAATATTTGCAACTCTTAACACCATTAGTGGTTCTCAAAGTATGATGCCTGGACAAGCAGCTTCAACTTCATTTGGAATTTTCCTAGAAATGCAAGTTCTTGGGCATCACCTCAGACCTACAGAATCAGAAAGTCTAGTAGGTGTAGGGTCCAGAAGTCTGCATGTGTACACACCTAGAGATTCTGTTGAACCTTACAGTTTGAGAACTACTTATAATGTTCCTTGTACGTAACTCCACCTTTCACTATTCTTTATGGAGACAGAGTCCTCATGGCCCTAAAAGCCTCTGTGCTTTCTGATAGAAAAGAGCAGCTCGCCAGAGTCTTGGGCAAATTTCATACCACCTCACAGGAGTTACCAAAGGCTAGTCTTTAAAATTTGTTACAAATTTTGTTTTCTAGATGTGGGTGTTTTTGTTTTTCATCTATGAGACCACTGGCTAATGCCTTGCTTTTTTGTTTTCTTTGAATGCTGGGAGGATATTGTTACCTCAAAACTTATCCAAGTAAAATTTGGATTTTCCATCACTCTACTTCAATATTGCCAGTATGTAAGTTTTACTGAATTCAAGAGAAGGTAACATTTTTGGGCCTCTGTTACGTTAAGGGACTTGTTAGGTGCCGTGGAGTCTCGGTGTCCGACTCATAGCAACCCTACAGACAACAGGCAAAACACTATTGTCAGTGCTTCTCTGCATCAGATCTGGTCTCATCCCATCCAGTAATTGCCATCATTGGGGTTTTGTTTTTGTTTTTCCAGTACTGGGGGTTGAACCCAGGACCTCGTGCATACTTTGCAAGTGCTCTACCACTGAGCTCCACCCTCATCCCCTTTTTTATTTTTTATCTTGAGATAGGGTCTCACTAAATTATGCAGGCTGCCTCTTGCCTTGAACTTGAGATCTTCCTGCCTCTGCTTCCCAAATTGCTGGGATTACAGGTTTGGGCCACCGAGCCCTACCTAATCGTCACCATTGGAAAGCTGACACCTTCACCATAGTTTGTCAGATAATGAAGTTCCTATTTTTTTAAAAAAGAACTGTTGATAAAATTTTAAGCCAAAAATGCCCCTAACAGTGATTGGTGTACAGATTGTTGATTTTTCTCCAACTGGTATGTTTCTCATGATCTTTATAGTCCGTTTGCAAATTACTCAGTGTTCAACTACCTGCACTGCCTCAGGAGAAGAAACTGACACCCAAGGAATAGTTATCTGCTCAGGCAGCCTATGAAGGGCTTCTAATACTTGATATCTTGACGGTAAGAGCATATATCCAAGATGGAGGCTCCTCTGGTACATCATCATGGCAGGGTGAGGTACAGGGTATTAACTCTTCTTAACATATATCCAAAAAATATTTAATTGCAAGATCCTTCTCTTGACTCATACAAGAGGAAATAGAGCCAAAGGTATAAGGCTTTGTTAAATGTCTAGCCTATACCAGCACAAAGTTTAAATAAAAATGGTTCTGTCCCTGTCCCCAACACTAGGAGTCACCAGCATTCCAGGAGTTGAACTAGGAAGTCTGTACAAGCTGCTGTAACATTGCCCACATAGGGGACACCTGGTTCTCCTGACCAAAAACGCTTCCCCTTCGTAGGTTTCCTCCCTGGAATGGGAACCTCATCCCTCAATTTCCCCACCTGGGAAGAGGGCATGTAGCGCCAAAGCGCAGGCGAGGACCTTCTGAACGGTAAACAAATCCTGAGGGGCTGGAGTGCTTGGGAAAGGGGCTTGTCTCTGGAGGGATCCCTCCCCCGGGGTGGGGGCCACACGGGCCTGGCCTAGGCCTGGGCAGCGGTGGGAGCCCGGGCCCGGTCCCACCATCACCGTCCGGGCCGGGGTTCACCTGCTGAACTCCGCGCGGGCCGCACGCTCCAGAGTGGAGGCTGCATCTTTCCTCCGCTGGGCGCCCGGCAACCGCCTTTGTGACCCAGGCCCTCCAGCTCCGGAGCATCAGGGCGGGCTGCAGGAGGGCCGAGTCAACCCCACCCCCTTGAATCCCAACCCACTCTGTTGTCCTCCCAACCCCACCGTACCTGTGTACCTTTGATGGGGAGCAGAAGACCAACAGCCCCACTTGAAAGGCTGTGATCAAGTATAGAACGTCGCTGCATAGAAGTCCCTGGAACCCTTAGATAGTGTTTAAAGTCAGTCTCATTCCATCCTGCTCATATTCAGAGTAACCTAGCGTTCTGAAGACTTTTTTTAAATTCTTAAAAAAATTTTTTACTTATTTTTTTCTCTGTTTTGGATTCCAGCACAAGGAGACAAAATGGCAAGACAAAAAGATACAAACTCTTTCCTTCATGACTGAAAACCTTTCTCTTGTCTTCTGTTAAACCTCAAAAAAGAACACTTCTGTCTCCTTTTACAATGCGGAAAAACTGAGTTGTCCTGGATGGCTGAGGGAAGGCAGGATTCCCCCAGCCAATTCCTGTATCCCCACTGCCTGGGTGGTGCAGTGCCTGGCAGTGTGCAGTATTTGTGGGAAGAATTAATGTCAAATAATAGTTTGTATTGCACAGTAGTGTTTGTTTGTTTTTTGAAAAATGAAAGTCCCCAAAGCAAAATCATAGGACTAAAATTGTTGGATTGAGAGGGCATCATACTGTTATGACAATCTGTACACAGTCCTCTGCACAGCCTACCCAGCTTGAAGGGAACTGTTGCAGGAAATACTATTTGCTATCACCTCCAAGTCTGATATTCAGCAAAATCAGAATCTCCCTGTATTAATCAGTTTCTCATTCCTACAACAAAATACCTGAGCCAGGCTACTTTAAAAAGGTGTGTTTATCTCAGTTTTGAAGGCTGAAAGCCCAAACAACATGACACAAGCTGTAGTGAGGGCCCCATGGCAGATAACAGGATGAAATCCCAGGGAGGCAGGAAGCAGAGAGAGCTGGGTGGGGCCAGGTTCAATATTTCATAACTGCCTGTCTGGGGAACTCAGTCCAGAAACTGGTATTCCCTTCCCAGTATACTGTCCCCAGTGAGAGCCATAGTTACAGAGAAAGAAAAATTGGCATTTTATTTTTCCCTTCAGTTTATCAGTTCTTTTCATGAGGCCAAATATTCATAATTAGCATTTAAATGGCTACACAATATTTATGATAGTGCTTTAAGTGGACATACCTTTCTTAACTATTGTTGTTGTTGTTGGGTGCTGTCGAGTCGGTATCTGTCACATAGTGACCCTCATAGGGTTTTCGATGGCTGTTTCGGGATTGCCTTGGGAGTGAACTGCCAGACCCTTCTCCCATTTTTGTGGTGCTGGGAATTGAACTCAGGACCTCCAAGACTGCAGCGTAGCACTCTACCAACTGAGATAAATCCCAGCGCCTCTCAACTATTAGTACTGCTATAATGACCATCTCTGTGACCAAACTAGTTGTATGTTTCCCCAGTGATTTTCTTCATGAAATAATTAGGTCAAAAGACTTGAGATTCTTTTATGGCTCTTGCTATCACTTTACAGATTTCCTTCCGAAAGAACTCTACCAGTAACGGGCGCAGTGGCGCATGCCTGTAATCCCAGTAGCTGGGGATGCAGAGACAGGGGGATCATAAGTTCCAGACCAGAGGCAGTTTGGGTAACTTAGCGAGACCCTGTCTCAAAAAGTAAACAACAACAACAACAACAACAAAAAAAAAACAGGCTGAGGATGCAGTTCAGTGGTACAGCACTTGTAAAGCATGCAAGTGCATGATCCTGGGTTCAACCCCCAGTACCACAAAAAAAAAGAAAAAAAAAAGCACCACTTTACGTTCTGACCAACTATTCATGACCCTATCAGTTTTGCCTCAGCCTGTCCATAGTACTGTTAAAAATATGTTTTGGGCTGGGCACAGTGGCTCACGCCTGTAATCCCAGCAACTTGGGAGATGGAAGCAAGAGGATCAAGGTTCCAAGCCAGAGGCAGCCTGTATAATTTAGCAACACCCCATTTCAAGATTAAAAATTTTAAAATTGGGTAGAGGTGCACCACAATGGTAGAGTACTTTCAAAGTATGTGCAAGCTCCTAGGTTCAGCCCCCAAATACCATATATATATATATATATATATATATATACATATATATATGTTCCACATGGTGGCTATAATACCAGCTACCAGCAACTCAGGCGCCAGAGGCAGGAAGACTGGGAGTTTGAGGCCAGAGGCAGCCTGCATAACATAAGAAGCCCTGTCTCAAAAAATAAAAAAGAGGGTGGAGGGATGCAGCTCACTGGAGAGCAATTGTCTAGTATGTGCACAAGGTCCTGTGTTCAACCCCCAGGTACTGAAAAAAATGTTTGGTAAACATGAAGTTGAACATATTGTGTCATTGAAAGTTGGTGGCTTTTTTTGTTGTTTGTTTTTTTCCTTTTCCTGGTGCTGGGAATTTAACCTAGGTCCTTACAGATGCTAGGCAAGTGCTCTACTAAGGCAGGATAGAAAGGCAGGGAAAATCTGGGAGACAAGGAAAGGAAAAGAGCTTTCACTCTAGGATCTGGTTTGAATCTCACTAGCTGAAAATCAAGGTCTTCAACACTACTGTTAGATGGTAATAGACAGGAAGACAAGGTATAGAGGGCCTTGCAGCCAGCCACCTCCCAGCCTACCCATTGGGTTCCCAGCCACTTGTGATAAAAATATCCATGTGAGCCTCTTATGGGACAAAGGCTTTGATCTGGTGTTCAGTGCTTCCCTGATAGATAATACCCTTACAAACAGCATACATGCTAGAAGGAAGCAGAATTAAAATCACTTCTCACTTCTACATTTATCCAGGAAGGATGGTATGACTATGTAAGAATTCTGTTTCCTTATCAAGACTAGGCGCCTGAATTTCTAACCTTTTACAGTGCCCACCTCTGAGCCCAGTCCTTTGAAGACATTAGGAATCCATGAACCCCTTTTGGACCCAGGCCCCAGATGTAAAACATTTCTTTCCTCTCCTACTATAGAAGACAATGTGACCTTGGCTCTGGGCAGCAGTAGCCTCTGCTACTGCCCACCTTCATGTCTCAAAGATGTACTCTCTTTATATCTTTAATGAACTTAGCCTATACTCTATAATTTCTGTGCCTCTTATAATTTCTTTTTTTTTTTTTTCTGGAGAAACAGACAAACTGAGGTATCTGCTTGCTAGAGATGGTAGGTAACTGTTGGTGCTGAGGAGGGACATGTGCTCCGAACCTGCACTTCCTTCTGTGGACCTGCTTCCCTAGTCTCCCTCTCTCGCTAGACCCTGTGTTCACTCTGAGTTCCTGTTGTTGTTAGGTGCCTTCGAGTCAGGTCCAGCTTGTAGTGTGCTCGCTCTGAAGTGTATGGGCTCTTTCCTTTACCTACGGAACATGTAACTGCTTCTCTCTCTTATTGACTCATCCTAAAGTTCTTTTTTGTGATGGAGTCAAGGACCTGGCATCTCCCCTGAGTGGAGACCCTGAGAAGGGGAACTCCTTAGGGTGGTAATGTTGGAGTACAGCACTCTGTACTCACTGACACTACCAAGAAAACTGCCATAAAGACTACCGACATAGAGACATTATTTTGGGAGAGATTTCCTCCTTTTGTTGTTGTTGTAGTGGAGGGCTGAACACAGAGCCTCATCCACAAGCATGCTATCACTGAGCTACACTCCCAGCCTCTTTTTTATTTTTTGTCTTGAGCCAAGGTCTAGCCTGTCTCTGACCGCCCATCACCATCCTCCTGCTTCCACCTCCACCTCCTTTGTTGTTGTTGTTGTCGTTAGGTGCCGTCGAGTCGGTATCTGACTCATAGCAACCCTCATAGGGTTTTCAATGGCTGTTTCGGGATTGCCTTGGGAGTGGATTGCCAGGCCCTTCTCCCATTTTTGCGGTGCTGGGAATTGAACTCGGGTCCTCAAAGACTGCAGCACAGCGCTCTACCAATTGAGCTAAATCCCAGCCCCTTCCACCTCCTTAGTCCCTGAAATTACAGGCAAATGCCACAACTCCTGGTTTTATTTTGAGAGATATTTCAAACGAA
>VMDO01006471.1:0-35497 GCA_007922755.1 Pedetes capensis
AGCTAAGCAGGGTTGGGCCTGGTTAGTACCTGGATGGGAGACCGCCTGGGAACACCAGAAGCTGTAGGCTTGGGAGAAGGACCTGGCAACCCCCTCCCAAAAATCAATCTGCCATTGAAAACCCTATGAACAGCAGAGAAGCACTGACAATAGTGTTTCCCCTGTTGTACAGAGGGTCACTATGAGTCGGATACTGACTCCACGGCACCTAACAACAACAACAATTGAATCCAAAATGCTGTAAATAATGATTATAGTTGTTACCATTCATAAAATGCTGAGAGAAACCAAAATACATCTACCTTTAAAATGGATCTTAGTTAACATTACTTATCATAGCTGAGGAGAAAAATATATATACTTAAGCATGTAGTGGCAATGCTTTCATATGGTGTTAACTAGGTCAAAGAAACCTAATATGTTTTTAAAGTAAAAAATAAAAATTTTCGATGGTTTGTTTTTTAAAAACTATTTAATGTGCAAACACCATCATAACCAAACTCTTAAAGCCTCTTTTATATAAGTTGCCAAAATCTATTCAAATTTTACATTCCAATAAAGTATAAAATCAAAAACAGTAGACTGAAATGACCCTTAAGTATTTCTGATTTGTATAAAAGTGATAATTATTTTAAATTACTTCCCAAAATGTTCATTAAACCATTGTTGCTACCTATCTAAGACACCAGTGATCATTTAACTTCTAAGTTTCCAAACACACAAATATTCTAGTAGCCCTAATGTACATACTACTAATGCTTATAGATTCATTCTTGCCTAACTATAGTATTTGGTAGAAATTTGCCATCTGCTTTTAGATCATTAAAATTATGGAGAAAGTATTGTTGGCATCCCACAAAAAATATCTTCATAGTAGTCACAAAAACTCATAAATCTCTTCCCATTCCACAGTTCCTAGTAAAGTACTGTATTATACTGACATCAGATAATATCCTAAACAGGATTATAAGAAGCCTAGACATAACATATCTGAACCATTATTCTCTACTAGGCAGCATTATTAATTTACACAATGTTCTTAACAGTTTTTGTAAAATAAAAGATTTTATATAGTTTATGGATTCACAACTAACTAACACTCTTTTTAAAAAATATAGTAAAGCCCCAAGCCTGGTGGCACATGCCTGTAATCCCAGCAGACTGGAGGCTGAGGCAGGAGACTCAAGAGTTCAAGGGAAGCCTAGCCTATATAGCAAGACCTGGCCCAACTAGCTAAACAATTAGATAAGAATACAAAATAGAATAAAATATATTTTAAAAGAGTAGATTAGAGAATATGGAAATAGTATATTACAACTGTAATTTAGAGTTTTCACAGGAAAACCAAATAATCCTCCTAAACTATGGGTCATTGATTCATGAAGGATTGAGACCACAGTTATTTTAATTTAACAGCTTACTCCATTTTCTTACTTATGGGGTATTAACTCATAAATATACAAAGAACATGAACTCGAAATAAGCATAAAATAAATCATTGAAACTTCTAAGGTATTACAACTGATTCGTTTTCTTCAGTAGAATGGTATTGTTTGCTCAGAAATTTGGTCTCCAAAATATCTCAGAATAAACCAATATATTCACATCCATATGCAATATATGCATTGCTTACCTCAGTCAAATGAGGTGTAGGGTTAAATCCACAGAGATTACACACTTGATTCTTGCATTCAGTGCAAGTATTGAAGTTTGGAGGATCCTGGGATCCTATGTTGAGTTCAGTTTTGCAAAGAGGACAGGCTGGTTTTGGTTTGGTGGCTTTCTCAAGCTTTTGGGAGAGGATAGTCTTTTGAGCCTCCAAAGTTGGAGGTTTACTATCCTTAACAGGTGGGGACTTCTTGTCTATTTCTGGTCTTTTCACTGGTGGAACTTGTTCAGCTTTGGGCTCTAATTTTTCAGCTGTTGGAGCTTTTGTTTCCTTTTTCACAGGTGTAACTTTTGCAGGTGCTGGTGGTGGTGGTGGTGCCTGACCTGTGGACTTGGGTGGTCCTGGAGAAGTAGGAGCCTGTGAGGGGGCAGGGGCTTGTTTTGTTGGAGCTGCTGGTCCACCTTGTGAATGAGGTCCTGGCTGGCCTGCTGTGGAAATTAAATTTGATGCCTGGCTGAAGATTGATGCTCCAAATCCAAAGAGTTTTCCAGTCACCGTTTCTTGAGGAGTTGTGGGCTGTGATTTCGGGGCATCTGTAATACTTCCCAAACTCAGACTGAAACGTCTGGACTCCTCCTGAGGCTTTGGGGGCTGCTGAGATGTGGGAGCAATTTGGCCAGTTGTAGGTCGTGGGCCAGAAAGTGCTGGTGACCCTTTTGGCATCGACTTGGCATCTGGTTTAGGACTCATTTTGGTTTGTGCTGTTTTAGATTCTTCCTTCTTTTGAACTGTATCAACTTGTTTTTGATCCTTGATCTCTGAACTAGGCCCAGGATGTGAAATAATTTTTGAATCTGATGCAGGCCGAGGCATGAATTTAGAGTCGAATGGGGTGATTTTTTCTCCTGTTGGTGGAAAACTTTGTGAGGGTTTGGCAGAGTCTATTTTTACAGGAGGGGTTGTTTGCTCTTGAGACTGTGACTGCACTTGGGAGCTCGGAATATCAGGTTTTGTTGCTGCTGCTGATGAAGATCCAGTGTCTCTGAGTGGCTTTACTATCTTAGGCTGCTTTGGTTTATCATCCACACTGGGGGCCATGGCCTCCTCAGATGGGGGCATGGAAGGCTCCTTGGGAGGGGCTGGCTTGGACAAGGCTTCTGCAAAGGGAGGATGCTTGGCCGTAGTTGGGGCAGGACCATGAAGGGTTGGCTGTTTAACTAGTGGTGGTGGCTTTTTAGACTCAGGTGCCTTCACAATATCCTGTTTGGGTGCCATGTCCTTCTTTGGGGAAACCTGCTGTGATTGTGGAGTTGATTTGCTGGCTGCTGTTGTAGGAGTAACAGGGACAGTCTTCGGTTTAGCCTGAGGCGATGATGGAATTGGAGCCAGTTCACCTCCTAGAGCTCTTTGCATTTGACAGTTTAAACAGAGCCACTCTTTTATCTAGAAATAATATAAAACCATGGTCATTGAGGTAAAAACACTGTGAAAACACAAAAAATTTTCAAAACATGCCTGCTACCATTTTAAACTAGATCTCTCCTTATTCCAACCATAAAATACAGATCACATTATTTTAAATTAATTTATATTAAAATATAAGAAGTTTATTTATATAAAATATAATTAGCCAATCTTACAAACCAAAGTATACTATATTTTAAGGCAAACAAAATGTAAGCATCAAAATATAGTTTTCTTTTTTCTAATATTAATTTTGTCTCTCTCCATGATTTACTCAGTCTGATTACTCCCACTAATAGAAAACCACATATAATAAAAAAACATGAGTTTTACTTATTAAATTCCATTAACCACTTATAATGTTTTCTGTCTTGATGGCTCATCAACAGTTTTTAGTTATACAATCCAGAGTAGGCTTGTCAAATTATGAAAACATTAATTTCTTAAATTAGCAGAGTTATTACTTCCCCCTTCAAGTCAACATATTCAAATGTGTGAAAACAAAAATTGTTAGCCATGCTGGGTTAGAAACACAATATTCTCTGTAAAGAAAATAAATAAAAAATAATGACATCACCTCCAATTATCATAAATAGTATAACACAGAAAATATAGTTTCCTAATAAATTTTATGAATATACTTGAAAAACCAATATACATAATGCATATACTCAATGAGATATATGTGTGGGAAAGAAAGGGAGAAAAAGAGAGGAAGAGGTATATATTTGGGACACATATATTGTATGTGAGTATACATATACAATTATACTGCTCTGTTCATGTTGTATCTTTTGTGAACAGATATTTAATCGGTACCATATATTAGGAGACAATTTAAAAATACCTATGTTTTACATTTATCTTTATTTTATATTATTGCAAATGATGTTTGCTTGTCACAGAATATTTTAAATATTTCTAAAATAATTTTGAGTGTCAAATTCTACCATGATCCAATATTCTCCACTCAAAGTAATCAATGTTTACAGTCTGGAAATAAAGTTCTTTGTACAAGATGTTACATAGTGACAAAAATTAATATATATAGTACAGGAACCAGAAAATTTTCCCAAGTACAAAATTACAAAGTGTTAGAATGCAAATATATTTATTTTTTCTCATTTATTTTCTTCTATTGTCTTAGATAATCAGCTTGTGCTTATGAGGCCAGACAAAAGAAGAAAAATATAAATAAAATATAATTCTTCACCAATACTATAACTGACCTTTTTCCATAAAAATATCTATTATATGACATGTATATCCACATTAACCAGTTTAAATTATAGCCTTCTAGAGTTAGAGTTAGTAACTCTCTTTGCCATTAATTCTTCTTATTCATTCCAACAAGTGGCATAGCAAAAGTATATGAAAAATTTAGCCAATACCCATTCCTTTATTTAAATCTGTATTGCACACTATATACAGAGCACATCCCACTGAATAAAATAACCAAAAATCCCTGTTATGATGGAAGCTACATTATAGTGAAGAGTCAGAAAAGACGTAAACAATGCATCACACAATTTCAGGGTTTTTGTCAATATGCCATATAAATATTTCATGAGATTGTGATAACTCCCTTTTCCCTTTATTTCCTAGTAGTTTTTCTCCTTTATTCCTCTGAAAAATTTCATTGGATGCATTTAGCTTTTTCAGTAAAACTGCTAAGTTCCCTTGCACTGTAAGCATTGGAGCTTCATACACAGCCCACTATTAAGCCCTAACTTCACCTTGGACAAGTGCAAAATCAGAACATCACTGTGCCACATCTAATGTATGATGTACCTCAACACTGGAAGACGCATTTTATACTATCCTTATTTCAAACTAAGTGATTTGCTGTTGTTTCTAAATATACATTAAATATATCTCCACCTAAACAGAGAAAGGAGAGTTAGGAAAAGGGAGGTTGAAAACAGTCTGCCACTTCACAGAGAAAGAATTCTAAATTTCTCTTAATATATCCTTTTCATGAACAGACTTCACTGTCCTATCATTTGTCCTTTGAATGACTACATTTTTTTATTTTGATAAACAATACATAAAAGATATTTCCTCTTTCCATGCTACTAGAAATCACTGTCCAGAGCTATCACAATATGTAAGCTTTTTATCCTCTTAGGATTTTTTTTTTTTAGAAAAAGCCTCCTTTTTATTTAATTCTATTGGCCAAATCTGTTCAATATAGAAGTGATTTTTCATCTCAGCATTTAATCTTACACTGAAAACAACAGCATTTTGTATTCCCTAAATGGAAAAAAAAAAGTCTTATACCCTGAGAAAGTGAAAAAGTCCACAATGAGCCTCAGTACTATCATTAACACTGAATCACCTTCTACCTTGCTTTCAGCCAGCTCTTTCACAATGTACTTAGGGAGAAAACCCAGTTGTAATAGTGTCACTGTGCTTTCTCACCCAAGTTAGAAGTCTTGTTGTCACATTTTTACCACATTCTCAATTATTCCCCAGGTGGATCTGCAATGCTTGTGAATGCCCTTAGGTGCTGTCAACTTGGGTCCAACTCATAGCGACCCTATATACAACAGAATGAAACACTCCCTGACATTGTGCCATGCCCAGCACTATGTCAGTGTTTCTCTGCTATTCAGAGGGTTTTCAATGGCTGATTGTTTGGGATTGCTTCAGGAGTGGATTGCCACATCCTTAATTTCTCACTTATTCTCCCACATTTCCAAAGCCACTCTTCCTCATTTGACCCTAATTTCTCAAACATTTTATACTCCCACCAAAAGTAACCTGTTTCAAATAGACAGAAATGGTTTACTCTAAACACTTTGCCCTAAATCTCAGCACCTCTCCATTATGAAATAAAGTTAAATATTATGAGAAATTAAAAATATATAATCTCGTTGGTGTTCTTATGAATTGTTGTGCTTTTGAATTGTGGTGCTGGAGACATCTATTGAATATACCATGGACTGCCAAAAGAATCAACAGCTCTGTCCTTGAATAAGTGCAACCAGAATGTTCATTGGAAGCAAGAATGGAAAACTATAAAAGAAATATCTTTTATGTATTGTTTATCAAAATAAAAAAATGTAGTCATTCAAAGGACAAATGATAGGACAGTGAAGTCTGTTCATGAAAAGGATATATTAAGAGAAATTTAGAATTCTTTCTCTGTGAAGACTTACATATTTTGGACATGTAGTCAGGAGGGATCAGTGCCTGAAGGAAGACATCATGTTTGGGAGAGTGGCAGGTCAATGAAAAAAAGGAAAACCCTCCACCAGACGGATTGACACACTGTCTGCAACAATGGGCTTAAATATAAATAAGATCGTGTGCCTGGCAGAGAATGGAGAAGTGTTTTGATCTGCTGTACACAGGGTTGCTATGAGTTGGACTCTACGGCACCTAACAACAACAACTTATTTCCAGGTCTATAGCTCCTTTAAAAATCTAAGCAACAAATGGTAAATACTTCATCAAGCTGCTCTTTATATGGACCCCCAAAGTCTGACTCGAAGCATCACAGATACAGATGTTTTTAAGCTGATTTTAATTACACAAATCAATTGCAAATATTTAACTGAGCTCTTCAAGCTACAGCATCTCAGTTTTTACTCTGTCAATCCCTACTGCTTACCCAGTCTGTACAGCAGCCTCCTTTCATCACTTTATGCCCGTATGCCATTCTCCCCAGACCTCACTCTATATTTTCAGCCACAGAAAATCTATTCTCATTTTGATTCTGACTGAAAAGAGTCTCCCACAGTTACAACATCTGCTCATCAGAAATATTTTCTTTACTTGGAGACAATTACTGCCTTGTTTCACTTCTAGAATTAGGCCCTTATCTCTAGTTCTGAGCAGAGATGGACCCTACCATCATTGCCTCAGGCACTTGCTGCCAGTTACACTTGGTTCCCACGTCTACAATACAGTTGGTTCCTTCATTCTTCATCCTGCTATAGTCATGCATGATCATGGAAGACTTTAGTCTTTTTCATTTCTTCCTGCCTTCACAAAGATTTCATAAACAATTTCCCAGGTGCCTTGCCACAAATAGCACCCTTTTCTAACATTACCTTAAAATAATTCATATCCATTTGATAAATGATGGATAAAATGGAATAAATGGTATCAGAAGAACTTATAACTGCATCAATGGGTTTTGCTTCAATATGTAAGCATTAAAAAGAATCTAATGTTATTGAACAGATATATCAAGCCTGAACTATTCCTAAATTCTAGATTGTATGTGACAAAGAAAACTGTCATCTTTTGCTTTCCTCACCAATAGCCTTATTTACAGAAGGTCCACACATGAAATTGAAGATATGGAAACATAATTGTTCAATGAACCACTCTAACTCATTAGGTCTATGTAAAGGACAAAAGAAAGGCATGATATTGTTCATTCATTTATTCTTCTGACTTATATGCTACATGAATGGGGGGTAAGAGTGTTCAGAAAGGGTTTCTCATTTTCAGATCCTAGTGTATGTTAATGAAGATCTGTATGTAATTACTCTCCCATACACCCCTGATTAATGCAATCCCCAGGTTTCCTTTTTGTTGAACCTTTGTTATGTATCAGATCTGAGAAATAAAGTAATGCAATTTCACTGGCTAAGGTCTTTTCTGGATAATCATAAATTTCTTACATAGGTCATTAAAGATACGCCACATGAAGATTGAATTGTAAACATTATATACAGAATTTCAATTAATGATGCCACTTTCAAAAAAGTATCAAATTTATTATCAAAATTATATTGTGACTTTTAAAAGTATCTACTCATAATAATTCAAGATCATCAATTTAATATTTTATATAAACAATGAAGTGAATTGGTTAATTTTGAGGTTCCAGAATTAAAGCATCATCAAGCTCAGAACTATTATTAATTTGTTTAGCTTCAAATCAGAATGAAAGCCTCTGAAAACAACAAGACACTTCCACAACAAACACAAAATCTGCAGAAGATTTATAATGGAATCTCTGCTCAATTACATAGCAGATGTACTTGGAATAAATGGAATATCAAAAGAACAATGTTAGGAATTTATATTTGTTGATGTTCATATTAGGGGTTGAAAAAAATTCTTCAATCATGCTTTCATCCTGTTCTTATGTAATAAAATCTATTGAGTTCTTGTTCTTGAGTCACTGCAACTAAACTTTTCTGCAAACCATAACATTTAAGTTGACCATTTACTC
Organism: Pedetes capensis; assembly: GCA_007922755.1. Classification (NCBI taxonomy): domain Eukaryota; kingdom Metazoa; phylum Chordata; class Mammalia; order Rodentia; family Pedetidae; genus Pedetes; species Pedetes capensis. Next base: position 8,268 of record VMDO01006471.1, read on the forward strand.
CATTAAGGTAGTATTGTCTTCTTTTCCTACCCAACCCATGAATTCTCAGTTAATAGTGGGCTCCTCTCCTATTTATCTAAATGTGAACCATACTTTACAATCCACATTAAATTTCTTCGTTTACCACTTACTATTTCATCATCCTCTGTGGTCTGCCACTTTTTACCTATTACTACTAGACTCTGAAAAAATGGTATTTAGATTCAAATGTATAAGAATTTAAAATATTTTCCAATTGCTTCCTCTTCTCTCATCTGAAGATTTTAAAAAGGACTCAATACAATACTTCTCAGGCTTACTCTTAACTCTGTGTATTGTGTATCAAGTTAAATTTTGATATTATTTAATGATAAATAATTCTAAAGTTATTTTACCTACTTCTCATCAAATTATCCTAAAATACTTATTGAAAGTCTTAGAAAAATATAATGAGACAAAAGGTCTAAGAAACCCAATATTATAAAAAGGAATCCAAGGTAAGGTTTCCTAACAGATTATGCCTTCTACTACTCAAGGACTACCCAAAGTACAAGACACACCTAGATGTAGTTACTCCCAACAGCAGTTTGGCAGCAAATGGCTCACTGTAGTTATCATCCTTAGCTATGCATATCAATGAATATTTTGATTTAAAAGTAGACACTGGAATTCCTTTGACCTATGATAACATGCTCAGAAACTTGGTGAAACAATTTTATTTAGAATATCCAGAAGTTGGAGGATACTTCCTCTTTGATAGTATAGATTACAACTTTCTGCTGCATAATTCAGCTGCCATAAACAAATCTTGTGATAAATTGTTTAAGAGTGCACAAACATGCACTCTTTTTATAAGCCATAATATGTTTACCAATTGCTACCAATGCCATTTGTAAATCCTCAAAAACAGAATCAAATGACAGAAACATGTTTTAATATGTTTAGCAGGATAGCCTAAAGCAAGGAAAACTGACACTTTCACTGAAAAAAATTTACACAATAATAATGTTGTTGTTGTTAGGTGCCCTGGTGTCGGCATCTGACTCATAGCGATCCTATGAACCACAGGCGAAACACTATTGTCAGTGCTTCTCTGCAGCTCATAGGGTTGTCAATAGAGGATTGACTTTCGGGAGTGGGTTGCCAGGTCTGTCTTCCAAGCCTACAGCACCTGGTGTTCCCAGGTGGTCTCGCATCCAAGTACTAATCAGGCCTGACCCTGCTTAGCTTCGGAGATCTGATGCGATCGGATGCCACAGGGCTATGGCTGCAGGCAAACAATAATAATAGACATGGATATGAAAGCATATCCATATTCTATACAGCTATAAAAAGAGGAAGATCTCAAATTAGTAAACTTACACATTATACATTAACACTTCTAAACTGCCTCTCATACAATGAATTCAAACTTTTGTACCTCAATTAATTACCACACACTTACAGGCCATCACACAGTTTTGTAACTTGTGATCAATTGGCTCCTAGACAGTGTTTGTGCAATTATTTTAATAGCTTATTGTATTATCTTATTTCCTTTAAAAATGAAAGATAAGAAATTACATTAATGAAATGAATAAAAGGTCTCATAAAATTAACACAGAGAGGAAAATATAAATTCAATATATATGCTAAAAAGTAGCATGTCTTTAAATTCAATCAGGCGCTCACTAGAATTAAGCCAATTACTTGTTTGTTGATTTGGAAAGGAAAAATACATTTTTTAAAATATATAAAATGTGTAAGATATATTCAAGCTTGTGTAAAAAAAACAAAGTTATATGAAGGAATTTCAGCCTTTTTTACCTCTCTACGAATAGAAGCCACTTACAACTTGTAGATTACTCAATTTTACATAGCTTTAAATATACACATTTTAACAAATATATTTAAGGAAAATTTGAATTTAAAAACATGCTTAATCAGCTTTATATTATTTTGCATTTTTCCTACAAATTCTATCTATATTTTTATTACCATTTATTTCTTCTGATGATTTTTAAATCCTTCCTGTCAATAGTGGAAAACACACACACAATCTACACATTAAAATATTTTCCAGCTGATTCAATTATAGAATTCCATGTTCACATACTGACACCTGCCACTTCAATTCTTTTGTTTTACATAAATAGAAATACATTGCTAAGAGCTGTTTTAAGTAGACAACTGAAAATTCTAACTGATGAGTGAATAATAGAAAATGTCATACTTCTATGAAATATTTTGAAGTCAACTTTTTTATTAGAGAGAAAAAAGAACACAAATGGTGGTTTACTGTTTTATATTCAAATGAAACCAAATTTCATCTATATATACTTTATTACACTCCACAAACAAGATTTCATCTTAAATTGCTAAATTATTGACTCTCCTTATAGACTCTGAATTCTATTCCTGACAGTAAGCAAAGTTATCTCCTTCATAATTTCTATTATGAAATTCTAACAAAGTGATTGTCTCAGAGTAAGAACCCACAGCTTTTCCAGACAAGAAAAAAGGGTGCATTAATGTAAGACTTGTTTGGGCAGTAGTGAGTAAAAAAGTACAGAACCAGTACTATTGAACCTCAATTGTTTCTTTAAACTAATATTCTGAAAATAAATTCCAACCAGGAAGTTTTTTAATTTTAAAGAAACATAATTTCCCTCCCCGCCCCCCCCCACACACCACACATACCTCCTCTGTAACTTAGAAATTTAGAAAATGGTACTGTAAATCAAATAATCTAGTTAAAGACAATGCAGTCTCCTATAAAAAGACACTAAATCTTGAGTCAGTCATCTGCCTCATTTTATGGAATCCATTGTTAAGTAATTCTACAACCTTGTCAAAATCACTTAATTGGTTTATTTATTTATTTTATTATTATTATTAATTTTTTTTTTCTGTACTGAGGGTTGAACTTAGGGCCTCGCTTGCATGCTTTGCAAGTGCTGTACCACTGAGCTTCACCCTCAGCCCATTTTTTTTTACTTTTTTGAGACAAGGTCTCACTAAATTATGCAGACTACCTCTGGTCTCGAACCTATAATCCTCCTGCCTCTGCCTCCCGAGTCACTTGGATTACAGGCATGCGCCACCGTGCCCGGCAAAATCACTTAACTTCTTAACCTCAGTTTTCTCACCTACAAATGAAGCTAGCAATGATGGAACTATCCCTATTTGCCTATCAGAATGTTATAAAAATTAATAATAGTAATAATGAATGTATACATATAATTTCAATTTCAAAGCACTTCTATGCTTATAGCCCAATACAACTTTTAATTATGCATACTCTCACATTGCAAATAATGAAACTAAACACTCAGAAAATTAAAAAACCCTGACCAAATCACACAACAATAAGCACTTGAACTAGGATTCATGTCAACCCTGTTCAAGTTTAGAATCCTATGTTTTCCACTTTTCCAAAGGATCACCTTATGACTACTTTGTAAGGAAATCCTGAATTATGATTTTCTTAACATGTCTACTCATTTTTAAAATGTGAATTGTTGCTGTTAGGTGCCTCATAAATAGAGCATTAAATGCCAAAATGCATATAAATTGCTTAGTAAACAGTTTGAAATATACAGTCTTCAAATTACAATCTCCTTTCCTCTTGAAGAAAAAGACAAGAAATGTTGTTTATAGTGAAATCATTGCTAAGTAATTAGAAATATTTCAGGTGAATTTATAGTAATATCAGCAACAGTACATGTGTGAAGGAAGGGCAGAGCTAGGACTAGATCTCAGATCATTTGATGCCTTATTGCATTTGAAATTGTTACTCTCTTAAGGAAAATTATTATTAATTTCTAATAGATTTATACCATTGTCTTCAATTCAATGCCTTTGAATATTTATAAATAAGAGCTCATTTTTATCTAATTAAGATATAGAATAAGACAAAGTGTTAGGTACATGTGTTCTCTCAAGGGATGTGGACAAAAAGCTAGTGAACCTATCACTGTATTAAACTTGTGTTGATCTCATGAACATGTTTTCTAACTGTGGCTATCAGCTTTCACAGAAGAACATCTGTTATTACTAAGCTGGATAGGTGACTATACCAGTTGTAATAGTGCATAACAACAGGCTTAGTAGATATTGTAAAAGCCAGCTCTTCAGGACATCTGAAACATCTGCTCACTTAGAAGTTGACAATTAAAAAGTTTAAAAAAAAAAAAAAAAGCAGGCTTTGGTTCTTACAACTAAACTTGTAACTATACCATGAGGAAAACACAGACACACATACATATGCAAGGTATATCTAAATTGTAAAGCAAATGTTAACATCATCAAAAATTAGAGCTAAATAAAATATAGTGTTTCTAAACATATTTAATACAGAGTTTTAAATGTTTAAATCCTTCCACTCCATTAACTTCACTTGTTGTTATTGTTGTTGTTGTTGTTGTTGTTAGATGCCATCAAGTCAGATCTCACTCATAGCAACTCTATATACTTATTCATAAGGTTTTCAATGGTTGACTGTGTTGGGAGTGGGCTGCCACATCCTTCTCCCATTTTTGTGGTGCTGAGGATCGAATCCAGGGCCTGAGAGAACACAGAGTGGCACTTGACCAACGGAGCTAAATCCCAACCCTCTTTTAGAAAACTAATTTAAATAAGAGTAAATTCATTTTGGGGTGGGCTGGGATTTAACTGTTGGTAGAGCACTGCTCTGCAGTCTCTGAGGTCCTGAGTTCGATTCCTAGCACCGCAAAATGGGAGAAGGATGTGGCAACCCACTCCCAAGGCAATCCCAAAACAGTCAGCCACTGAAAAACATATGAGGGTCACTATGAGTCAGACTGGACTGGATGGCACCTAACAACAACAACAACAAATTCATTTTATTATAATCAAGATAGTCTATTTTAATAGTAAGAGTAATATCATAGGACTTCACAGAGCATTGCAACAAAACCAATATCCTTTGTCTTCTAAAAATCTGATGCTTTGAATTAAGGTTTTTCATTTCTCTTTATTGGCTTCATATAAATATGGTGCCAGTTAAAACATACACACCTTTGTCAAGAGAACAATGACTAAAGAAACGGACCAAATAATATCCTAAAAATCCAATGAGGATTTCAAATCTTCATTGTCATTTATAACAAAGAATCCTTCAAATTGCACCAAATGGAATACTGCTATAATTTGAATCTGGAATGTCTCCCAAAGACCTATGTGCTAAAAAGCTTAGCCCCAGGGTGGGACTCCTGGGAAGTAGGAGAAACATTAAGAGGTGGGGCCTAGTGGGAGGTCTTCTGATCACTGGGGGTGTGACCTTGAAGGGGATAGTAGAACCTTGGCATGGTCTTTTCCCCTTCTTCTTCCTGTTTATTTTAGCTTCCCAATCATGAGGGGAATGGTTTTGATCCACACCATGTTCTTCCACCATGATGTGCTGCATCCCCCCAGGCCCGAAAGCAAAAGGGTAATTGACCATGGACTTAAACTTCTAAAAGTGGAATCAAGATAAACCTTCTCTCTCTCTCTCTCTCCCCCTCCCCCCCCCTTTCTCTCTCTCTCTGTGGCTTTCTCTCTCTTCTTCTTCTCCTCTCTCTCTCCCCCGTCCTTCCTTGTTTCCATGTTTTCTTGTTTCCTTCCTTCCTTCTTTCCTTCCTTCCTTTTCTTCTTTACTTCCTTTCTTCCCTTCTTCCTTTACTGTAGGATTGAAACCAGGGCCTCATCCATCCTAAGAAGTGCTCTACAACTGAGCTAACCTGCTGGCTCACTTTTTAATTTTTTTAAATTATTTTGAGACAGGGACTTGCTAAGTTGTACAGGCTGCCTCTGGCCTCAAACTCAAGATCCATCTGCCTCAGCCTTAAGTTGTCAAGATTCCAGCCATAAAACAATGCACCCAGCAACATTTTCTCTTTATGTATTGATTATCTACATATTTAATACCATTACAGAAAGCTGGCTAACATAAATGCCAAGGCTAAACATACAAAAATAAAAAATTTAAATACTTTACCCAACACTTCATATCATATACTTGTTTAACCAATCATTTGATCAATTAGAATTCTTAGATTACCTCAGGGCTGATTTTAGTTATAACATGATTTTACAAGTTTAGAAAACAGTATAAAAATTTATGACATTAAAAATAAATGCCTTCTTTTCTACCACTCTAGAATCAACCAGTATTAACTTTTGCTTTGAGATTTTTGTTGTGTTTGCCATTATAACTTCAAATAATGCTTTGACTCTACCTTTGATCTATAAATTTAAAATACTATATGCTTTTATCTTGCTATATAGACTGAATTTATTTCAAAAGATAACCTCGTCACCTATTTGTAGGAATAGGAATAGTTCCATATGGAGGGCATTTCATAAAATGACTACTCCCCTACCTCCATATCACTATAGGTAGGAATGAAGGGGCAATATCAGAATTATACACATTCTTAAGTGCATTCCTACCATTTCCTTACTTATTACACTCACTCCTTGACATTCAGCCTCAGTTAGGACTACATTCACTAAATAGATTTTTGTTGTTTTTGTTGTTAGGTGCTGTTGAGTCAGGTCTGACTCATAGCAACCCTATGTACAACAGAAGGAAATACTCTTCATCACTGTGCCATGCCCAACACTATGTCAGTGCCTTTCTGCTATTCATAGAGTTTTTGATGGCTAATTGTTTTGGGATTGATTCAGGATTGGGCTGCCAGATCCTTCTCCTGAACTAGATCTTTAGTCATCATTAAAAATTGTTGTTGTTGTGGTTAGCTGCCGTCAAGTCGGTATCCAACTCATAGCGACCCTCATAGGGTTTTCAATGGCAGACTGTTTCGGGATTGCCTTGGGAGTGGATTGCCAGGTCCTTCTCCCATTTTAGCAGTGCTGAGAATTGAACTCGGGACCTCAGAGACTGCAGCGCAGCACTCTACCAACTGAGCTAAATCCCAGCCCCATTAAAAATTATGGAATCCTAAATCATCCATGTATTTTGGACATGTTGCCAGGAGGGGTCAATCCCTGGAGAAGGACATCATTTTTGGGAGAGTGGCAGGTCAGTGGAAATAAAGGAAAACTTTCAACTAGATAGATTGACACAGTGTCTACAACAATGGGCTTAAACATAAAAAAGATCATGTGCATGGCAGTGTTAGGTAGTGTTTCATTCTGTTGTACATAGGGTCACTGTGAGTCATTCTCAACTCAACAGCATCTAGAAACAATAACAAATTATGCATAACCTCTAAGACTCTAACCTCCACATGAGAGTGAGGGAACTCTACCATCTACCCCCATTCATCTCTATAACCCTCTTATATTTCACTTTTTCTCATAATTATGACCATCTGCCCATATGTTTTATTTTTTTGTGACCCTTACTAGAGTATCTATCCTTAAGGGAAAGATTTTAGCTCATATTTTTCACTTTTATATCTTCAGAGTCTAGAACATATGTTAAACATACTGAATGCTAATAGCTGGATGACTCTGCTGAAGTTATTTTTTGGCTTTACAATCTAGGAAAATTCTAGGTCCTCATTTTCACAGTTATTAACCAAGTCCCTTTGCACCCTCAGCAAGCAGACCAAAATTTGAGTATGGTAATTAGTAATGAAATACCCTCTTAAATCTTTCTCAGGAAGAGTAAGAATGTTTATAATGAACCTATCTTGTTTGAATGAACCCACTACTATTTTTGTTATATTTGTTTATTCTAAGTTTAGGGCCTCTCTGAGGTTGCCTTAGGAAGCCACTTATACAGTGTTTTTCTCAGCTCTTTGTTAACTCCTTCCTATTTTCTATCTTCTAGGAATTCTTTAACATATCAACTTATGTTACTGGAGCTCTATTACATTTTTTGGAGCTAGTATACCTTCCACCTTTTAAAAGGCAAGGCGTTTAGAGACAGGAGATGAATATGTGTGGGCTTGGTCTTCCTTTTTATGTGACATTCTTCTGTGCCACCACCACCAAGCAACTTGAAAAAAAGAATATCTTTTCTAAAAGTTCTTTTAGTTATTTCACTATGAGGAATATCTTCTTATCTTGCTTTCTCCACAGGTTCCAGCCCCTTGATGTTTCAGCTTACCTCTACTTTTTTTTACCTGCTCTCTTTAATAAATCCCCACTCCTCTCTCCCCCATCCAGGTCTCTCCCCTTCCTCACTTTCCTGCTCTCTCTCACTAGCATTAGAAGTAGCAGCAGGACTATCTACCTAAAAGAGATAGCCTTTGAAGACATTTTACCAACTGAAGAATTTCAGGCACTTTTTGTTTTGTCTTTTAGTGAGTTAGGAAAGTTTACATGCAATTCTAGGTTATTTTTCTTGTTTTCTTCTGAAAGGTGGCCATGTTTTTGTTTAATAAGATATCTAGTTTCTGCCCAAAGACTTTCTACTGTATCATAACTGACAAAAAAAGGTGAAAGAAAATTACCTAAATTTATCTTCATCATTAATATTTGGATGATTATCAACATTCTAAAAGTGAAAAGTCATTTTCAAATATTATAAAAATTCAGAAAAGTTGGGAGAATTATCAAACATTCAGGGAAAGCCTTTAAATCTATCCATAAATGTATCTTGCCTGAGGCTATCCATTAAAAAAGATAAAGTAAATCAATGCAAATAACAATAGAAATGGGTTTGTCACTAATTAGAAAGTCAATGTTAAGTTTCTATGTCAGAAAGCAAGCCCAAAGAGAAGACCCATTTTGTACTGATTAATTCTATCAATGGGCCAGCAAGATGAGCTACAGCTATCACCTCCTCTTGGCACCAAAAGTCTAGGCTTGGAGCCAGCGGCTTCCTAAGTTTTAGGGAAAACAGCTCTTGAAAGCCTCCAGTGGGAGCAGTTAATTTAAAGGCACGCCTGCCCACATAAATGACTGGGATGCCTAAGGTATTTATGTGTGGCAAGGTAGAGAAAAGTTAGCAAATTTATAATTAAAATAATAAATGTCTCTAAAGCTTTTGACTAAGTAAAGTTACCTGTCCAGTACTTCCTCCCTAGAGCTGATAGTCACTTAAGAGTCAGGATAGTTACAAGTAAACACAGCCCTAATTCTGATATGTTGGTAACAAAAAACACCAAAGAAATTCTTCTAGTCTTTTCAGTGCAAGAGACAACATTCTACTCTGCCTACAGACTGCAAAAGTAATAATATGGACTTACTTGCATATACATAAAACATCAAACTGGAAAATAATAATTTCATATAAATTGAATTACCAAAGAGTATTCAGCTTCTGTCCCTATTTTCTATGGATAAACTCTTTATTTACTCAATCTGAATATTTGAGAACAGTTTGGAAGATGCAAAGAGATTTGCTTTTTCATGGATACCTACAACAATTCAGGCGTACAGTTGAACCACTGTAGTGTCTGATCCTGTCAGATCTCGGAAGCTAAGCAAGGTTGGGCCTGGTTAGTACTTGGATGGGAGACTGCCTGGGAACACCAAGTGTTATATGTTTGGGAGAAGGATCCAACAACCCACTCCCAAAAAACAATCAGTCATTGAAAACCCTATGAATAGCAGAGAAGCACTAATACTACTGTTTTGCCTGTTGTACATAGGGTCGCTATAAGTCTGGACACTGACTGGACAGCTCCTAACAACAACAACAACAACATAACAACTTAGAAATGATGGTCATTTACCAAATTTCATCTACCTTATCTCCTGTAAAAGAAGCTTTCAGCCTCTTCCAACTCTTAACTTCCCAACTCTGATCTCCAGATAATTCATAAGTTAGAAGAATTTGCCATGTGGTAAAAAAGAAAAGAGAAGAAGACTTTCTAGAGTTCAGAATTAGAACTTTGATTATATCTTGCCTTGGAGGTAAAAATAAATGAAAGTTAAAATGAAATGTCATTATTTTTATTATTGATCAAATAGCATTAGATTGCTTCAGAACCTAACAATTTATGATATTGAGTCTAAACAGAAAAATTGAAAAGCTCAATCTGTTTAAAATAATATCCGTGTTGCCACTTCAAAAGCACTTTATATGTTTAAAATACTTTCTCATACAAATTTTCAGTTACTACTTTGAATAATCCAATTTGTTTTGCAAAAAACATGACTATTTTTATATTTCCAATGATGTCACAATAAAAAGTGTAAACAACTTGTCCAGACTCATCTAGTCCAAGAGGGATGCCTTCTTCCAGGTAGTAAGGCCCCTTGAGTGCCTCAATTCTACATTATTTACTACTTTCATTCCCATTCATGTATGTCCAAATTCTTATAGTGATAGTGATGGCTCCTTCCCTTGACCTCAGAAATTTATATGTCTTCCCACAAAAGAAAGCACATTTTAAATCAGAAGATTTGGTTTTGCTTCTGTTGCTAATTTACTATCAGGGTGAGCCTAACAACTAAAGTAACCATAGCAACATCTGAATACCAGTTTCTTCATTAATACAATAGGTAAAATGGAGTACATGCCCATAGAACTAATTAGGAAATTTATTTTGATAAAAAGATATAAGAAATAATTATGTGAAATGTGAAGCCCTACACAAAGTTATTGTCTATCTGTCTAGATATATAGATGTTGCTGTTGTTAGGTCCCATCAGGTCAGGTCCAACTCATATAGACCCTATGTACAACAGAGTGAAACACTCCCCAACACTGTGCCATGCCTGGCATTATGTCACTGCTTCTCTGCTACTCATAGCATGTTCAATGGTTGATTGTTTTCAGCATATATAGGTACACACATATATATGCACACATACATATGCTCCTTTATGTACAATTTAGGGAGGACTCTAACAAATATTTGATACTGTCATGGCACTGAATGGTACTTCACAACTAGGCATTTAATATAAATTTACAAAATGTATGATCACCATAACTACATTAATCAAGGTATATCTCTTATAGAATTCTCATCACTATCTCCTAAATATGAAAGGTAATAGGACTTCAACCTATCCCTAACCCCATTGTCTATTTCCTCCCCACCACTCCAGCTAAACTAGATTTATTTATGAAACCCTATCCTAACAATACCAACAACAACAGTCTGGGCTGGGGTTTAGTTCAGTTGGTAGAGTGCAGCTCTGCACTCTCTGAGGCCCTTGGTTTGATCCCCAGCACCACAAAAATGGGAGAAGGATGTGGTAATCCACTCTGAAAGCAATCTCACAACAATCAGCCATTGAAAACCTTATGAGGGTCACTATGACTCAGACTCAACAGCACCTACAACAACAACAAAAACAACAACAAAAACAAATACGGCCTGCAGTCTGCATTTTTCTGTCTCCAGGTCTTGGCCCAAATCTTATTCTCTTTCACATCCTGTAGCTGTTGAAATGGTACTCAGTTCAAATACTACTTTCTCTGTGAAGATTTCCTTTTACCTGCTAGAAATGAGTACTTCTCACTCTGAAGTCTATAACATTTGCTCCTATCTCTCATACTTCTTATACTCTGAATACACATTTCCTTGTGCATATATTATCCAGCGGAGTACATTTTAATTATATTAAGATCAGCATTCATGTTTTACTTACATTTTTATCCCACCAAACCTACATGTCTTCCATACAGCAAGTATTCAAATATTTATCTTCCAAATAATGCACATACAAATAATATATATCACTTAAATTCCCAACTGTATGTTTCTACCTTATAAACTACCACCAAAACATGACAAATTGAAACATTTGATGAAATTATTGTCTATCATTCACATCATTACTTCATATTCTTTTCAAGATAGTATATATTATGGGCAGAAACATATCTTTATCAAAATTTGAAAAGCTACATATATATCAAAAACCACTTACAGTCTGATTTTCTTCATAATTTCAATGTGACATGTTCTTATTAATTGCAATTTTTAAGCAAACTGGCTTATTTAAATAGTTAAAGTACTCAATACAATTTCTGGATTAAAGACTAAAAAACTAAAAATTAGTAAACAACCAGAGATTGACATATTTTAAATCCATATCTTTTTCATATTTCATTATAATTAGTACCCAAATTAACATAGGTCTTATCAATACTGATCATTGTTATTATTATAACACAGATTTCATTTATAACAAGAGTATACAAACCTCACCTCTCAGGGAAATTTAAATCACATAATCCTTCACTGTCTGCTGTTAGCTACTTCCTGGGCCATTCACAGACATAATGCACAGAGAGCCCACTAGCAGCTGTCCTCCAGATGGACTCCATGTGCCTTCTCATCAAGTAGCAGCTATCAGATCCTAAGTCTCTTCATCCTCCGTGTGTGTGTGTGTGTGTGTGTGTGTGTGTGTGTGTGTGTATCCCCATCTTCACTGTATCATTTCTTAACTCGAAAGAATTTCCTAGTATTTATGCTGTTTTGAAGGGTTTTTGTTTTTCTTTGTTCTTTTTGTCCATTCCCTCTATGTTGTTGTTGTTGTTAGGTGCCGTCGAGTTGGTATCCGACTCATAACGACCCTCATAGGGTTTTCAATGGCTGAGTGTTTCGGGATTGCATTGGGAGTGGATTGCCAGGCCCTTCTCCCATTTTTGCGGTGCTGGGAATTGAACTCGGGACCTCAGAGACTGCAGCGCAGCGCTCTACCAACTGAGCTAAATCCCAGCCCATTCCCTCTATAAGGTCCCCTAAATCCTTATAAATCCTTAAAATACTACTTTAGGCGTTTAAGCACTGAATTATTATTAACTGGTGACCTGACAGTGACTTTTCAATCCACAATCTGAGTAAACATTGTACTCATTTGTGTCACTATTGGCTCTTTTATGATTTGATGGTTAGGCAGCCTTATTTAGGTAAGAGATATAAACTATGATCTTCTAAGAAGACTTCCATCATTGCTAACCTGCACTAATGACTTCATTATATGGACTGATCTATGGTGTTATCAGCGGCTCTCAAGTAATGAGGGAAGCTTGCTTTCCTTTGGTATACCCACCAGGGAATTGGGGGTATACAAATTGAAATTTTGTATTCAATTTTATATTAAATTATACTTAGAATTTACAACTGTTGTCCACTTTTTTCTTAACAAACAAGATCTCAGTTAAGAGTAACAAGATTTGGTAGGGAAGATCATCAATTTAAAGGTTAAAGCAATATCATTTTATGCTAAATAGTGAATAATATAGATCTTACACACAGAGTGAAGTGAGTAGGAGCTCAGGAACTATTAAGGAATTTATTCTTGTTTTATATGCCAATTTTCTAGAAATTATGTCAATATTTTGGACTTGGAGAAAATATTTTTTGAAAAATCACTTACAATTGACAAAGAAAAGGAGGAAGAGGAAGGAAGGAAAGAAAGGGGGAATGGAGGGAGGATGGGAGGGAGGATCTGGAAAAGATAACACCATCCCGTCATATAAAAGTGATAAACCAATCATCATGGTTTAAGAGCATGGATTCAGCAAATAGATGCACTTACCTCAGTTAAATGAGGATTGGGATTAAAACCACAGAGGCTACAGACAGTGGTTTGACACTCAGTGCATGTGTTAAAATTGGCCTTTTCTGGAACATGTAACAGAAGTTCAGTGGTGTTGCAAAGAGGACAGATGGTTTTAGAGACACCTTGTACTGGAGTCTGTGCTGCGGAAGGTGAAGGTGGTGGTGGTGGTTGTAGAGGTTTTCCAGTTACCATTTGGCTTACTGGTTTTGTAGATTGCTGAGCAGGGAATGTTGCTGAGCTAGGCTGTGGAGCTGGAGGTTTTGATGGCCCAGGCTGCTGAGGTGGAGGCTTTCCTGGACCAGGACCAGGCTGCTGAGGTGGAGGCTTTGATGGACCAGGCTGCTGAGGTGGAGGCTTTGCAGGTGCAGGCTGCTGAGGTGGGGGCTTTGCTGGGCCGGGCTGCTGTGTGGAAGGCTTTGCTGGGCCGGGCTGTTGAAGTGGGGGCTTTGCCGGGCCAGGCTGCTGTGTGGAAGGCTTTGCTGGGCCAGGCTGCTGAGTGGAAGGCTTTGCTGGCCCAGGTTGCTGAGCTGGAGTTTTGGTAAGCCCAGGTGGCTTAGCTGGAGACTGTGGTCCAGGTTGTTGAGCTGGGGGTTTTGATGTCCCTGGTTGCTGGGCTGGGGACTTTGCTGGTCCTGGCTGCTGAAGTGGAATCTTTCCAAGCCCAGAAGGCTGAGCTAGAGACTTTGGCCCCTGCTGCTGAGATGAAGGCTTCTCTGACCCAACCTGCTGAGCTGGTGGTTTTGTTGTCCCTGGGGGCTGGGCTGGCAGCTTCATTGTCCCTGGCTGTTGAGCTAGGGGCTTCGCTAGCACTGGCTGCTGTACTGTGGGCTTTGCAGGCCCAGGCTGCTGGGCTGGAGGTTTTCCAGGACTAGCTTGCTGAATAGGCGGTTTGGATGGGCTTTGCTGTGAAGGTTTAACTGATTCTCCTCTTCCTGTCTCTGACTGTTTAGTCTGAGGCCTGGTCCCATCTCGAAGTGGCAATTTTGCCTGGTCTGTCTGAGGAAGCTGGATAGGCCCCTGACTGGGTTTTCCTGTACCAAGAGGTTTTTCTGCTTGCTGGGAGGATATGGATTTGGAAGAGTCATCTTGCGGAACTGGGCCCCTAACAGGCCCTTGCTGTTTAGGTATTGGCTTGGGTGACTGTTGTGTTGGAGGTTTTGTGATTCCTTCAGGTTTTCCTTGTTCCTTCTGAGCTACTTTTTGCTTCTTGGTAGTTTCTTCCTGGGATGCCTCAGAGTCTGTTATCAAATCAAAAGGGTTGAATTTATTTACAACAGAGGAGACAGCACTTAAAGGGTTAACCTCTGAGAGGAAACTAGGCATCATGCTAGACTTGTGCTCTTCCTTAAAATCAGTTCTAGACTTTGATTCTTTCAAGCTAATAGTGGAAGGACTCCTTCCAGGCAATTTCTGCTCGGACTTCAACGTGTCTGTAGTTCTACTTTTACTGAGACCAGGCTGAGCTGGACGCCCAGGGTCGGGTGGTTTTCCTGGTTGCTTTGGAGGGTGACTACTATCCAACTCTTCTTTCCTAGAAGAGAAAAAGAAAAAGTAAAAATAGTGAAAGTAATTCAAATAAAGTATTTAAAAACTACTGTTTTCTTATATTCTCAAAATTATGAATACATAAATATAAGTAAAAACAATTTTTGGAGTGTTCTGCAAAGATAGTTAAAATACTTATAATAATTTTGATATAGTTAACAGAATACTTAAAACCTAATTACATATAAGCTCAAATTAAATCCTCGACAAGTCAATGCAATCTCATATTGTGTATGTATGTGGTCACCAGTGTATCTTTTTTATCAAAAGTTATGATCAAAGAAAATCTCCTAAATACTAGCAGCATCTATAAATGAAATTATTCATTTTAAAATGTAGGAGTCTGATGCAATTTATTATTCCTTGATTTTGAGAATTTACATTAGTTTTGTAAAGCACATAATGTCACATTAGGAGAGTATTTGGTAATGGAGGTTATATGCCTTTGCAGGAATGCTTAGAAAATTGATAATCTATTCAATTTTGCTCTAACTAGAAAGATAATATCAGATATTATCTTTATTAAACTCAATAGATTAAGAATGTCTACATGTACTACTTAGACATTCTTGAGAAACAAATCTATCCTTCTATGCAAGACCAATATTATTTTTTTTCTAATAGCTAATTCTTAATCTGATAGATTGGTATCCAAACAATAAGAAACCAGCTGTCACCTCATTTTTGAAAAGTACTGCTCCTTTCCTTAGATGAAGAAAAAATACATAATAACTCTCTCAATGTTTGCTACATCAATTTTCATTGACATCAATAGATTATCAGTAATCTTACCTATTATTTCTGACATTAACATGAAGATATGAGAAGTAATTAAGTTTTAAGAATCCTTTTAATTCATAAACAAATGTACAAGATAAATTCTTGTATTTATTTCTGGAAATAGCTTTGGAGATATCAATTTTAAATGACTATGCTTAAGCAATTAAAATAGGTGTTTCTTATTGTATTTATACATACAGACATATATACTTAGCCAAAAGTCATACTAAGTACATTAACTTTATAAGTAAGCCATTCTTTACCATTAAAGTTGCAAGTAAGAGAATATTTCACATCATAACTATAAAGGAAATCAGGTAAGTATTTTGTTTGGAACATATACTTTTTTTTAATTTTGGAAGAGATTTGCAATACTAGGGGATTGAACCTGTGATTTCATATGTGTTAGGCCAGTATTCCACTACTGAGCTGTACCTCCAGCCCATTTTTTTAAATTTTTGAGACAGGATCTCACTAAGTTGTACCGTCTGCCTCTGGCTTTGAGCCTGAGATCTTCCTGCCTCAGCCTCCAGATTCACTAGTGTTACAGGCAAGCACCTTGGTGTCTTGGCTTAGAAGAGGTGTTTCTCTTTAAAAGAAACAAGGATAAAGAAACAATGATTCACCTGAAATATAAGATGATCACAATAAAGTTCTACAAGTTTTAATTCAATTTTTCAACATTCTCCTGCTAAGGGATCAGACTAAATTTTTGATTTTGTACTATTCAATAATATGAATTAAGTTTTTCAGAATTTCCCTAATGATGTCAAAATGTAAGTACAGATCAAGAACTAAGACATAGCAGGAAGAAGCAGGGAAGCATTACTTATAGATAGGAGACTCAAAAAGAAAGAAAATAATCTATTAATGGCAATGTATGAATGAAGTGATAATCTGAATTTTTAATGAATAAATAAGGAAATAGGGCCAGAGGTGTAACTCACTGGTAGAGCATTTCCCTACCATGTGCATAATTAATTACAACAGTTCCATGATTTTAAAACACATTGCTACATATTTCTATTTGGGAAAAATCATTTTGACTGCTTCTCATAGGATTTCCTATATGTTTACTATGTCAGATGAGCCACAGCAAACAACTGAAAATAGATTATTTTCAAAGAGGTACATGGTTTAGATTTTGACATTATTCTAGAAATGTCCCACATTGAATTATAATGTACCACTCCTTTGAAGGGACTACATTATAGATTTGACTATCTTGTAAGTAACCATTTGGGCATTTTATTGAATTAGTCCCTTGTATAGGGTCCTCAAAACCTATCTTTGAAAAGAGTACAAACAAGTCTACTCTAGTTTTATTAAAATTTCCTTTCTTGAAAATACTAGTACTTACTTTAATCATTGTTTTGTGATATTTTTTCACTTACTCCAACATATGTACAAAACAAAACAAAACAAAAATAACTGTGGGCCGGGTGCCATGGAGCACGCCTATAATCCCAGCGACTCAGGAGACAGAGGCAGGAGGATCACAAGTTCAAGACCAGAGACAGTCTGCGTAACTTATCGAGACCCTTCTTAAAAACAAAAGTAAAAAAATGGGCTGGTGTGCAGCTCAGTGGTACAGTACTTGCAAAGCATGAAAGCGCAAGACCCTGGGTTCAATGCCCAGTACCGCAAAAAAAAAAAAAAAAAAAAGAACTGCATGAATACCAACTATTTGTGCTAACAGTAAACACCAAATTTGAGAGCAAGCTGCTAGCATCACAAATTATAAATGCATTCACTTCCAACAAATATTAAGTTATACCATATTAGAGAATCTTTCCATCAGAAAAGACCTACGTAGCCATAAAGACTACTTCACAATTTAAATTTAGTTTTAATTGCAGTAATTATGTAAATAAAATATGGAGATCTAAGGATATGAAATAGAAAGAAAATCACTAAAAGAAGATATGAGCTTAACACTAAACAAAAATGTAAAGGTGCCAACAGTAAGCTGTGGTCTTCTGATAAATTTTTGTTTGATATAACAGTAGCTGTGTTAAAAAGTAATTAAAATGCAATCTGTGTTTTACACACTGGACTATGAACTCCTAGAAAGAGAATATATTGCCCTTGTCTTTTCATCATTAGAACTAAACCTTGCAACTAAAAGATGAGCATTAGTGTTCAATGTTTAATGAATTAATGAATAAATGGATGGTTCACAATGAGCAAACCAATGAACAGATTGGGTACTTGCTTTACTCTAGATTAATGTTTCTTGAATTCTTTTCACTTCAAGTTTCTTCTACAAGCATTCTAAGATATAAATGGATACAGTCCATATTCATTTTACAACCTGGACTTGGCCTGTTGCTCTAGGGGGGAAAAAAAAGCAGCAGTGCAGATGGCTGCTCAGTAGGGGAGGCCCAAAGGAAATAATTAAATCAGCCAGAATTTTTATAAAATATGCTATCAGAAAAGTTTTCCAGTAAGCCACTATCAAATGACATATCTCTAGTTGTAAACAGAATGAACAGAAGAAGTAATAAAACTATCCTTCCCTCGTCTACAATCAACGATCCAGAAGCATTTCAGATGTAACCTGACTTCTAGCTTGTGGCTGGCTGCTCATGTTTAATACTACCTCCCTTTTCAATTACTATTGTCATCCCCAGATTAGAATTTTTATTTCATAAGCTAGCTGAAAGTATATTTCAGGTAAATGAGGTAAATAGAAGAATTAAAAGCAGCAGCAATGATAAATGTTTTAAAATGTAACACAATAGTCAGTGACATTTAATTTGACAGTGCTGAGTCACACAAAATTCTATAATATTAGAATACAAGCAACTGCACGAGTTTCTATTCATTTTAATATTGGAGAGAACAATGAGACGTAAAAGCTGAGACTAATTTAAAGTAATAAAACTAGTTAGCCAGTAAAATCTGACATCCTGACTCTTATTCAGGGTGTGGCAGAGGCGATGATTTCCATCCCTTTACATTGACTTATTCATATATAGGAAAATATAAATACATCAAAATAACTTATAACAATGTGTAAGTAAACAGACAATTTTTCTGTAGTTATTACTGAGTCATCTACTGCTAATATTGATATCACTATTCTTTTGTTGTTGTTCTTTGAGGTTTTATTGTTGTTGTAAGTAAACAGACAATTTTTCTGTAGTTATTACTGAGTCATCTACTGCTAATATTGATATCACTATTCTTTTGTTGTTGTTCTTTGAGGTTTTATTGTTGTTGTTGTTGTTTATTGTTGCTGTTTTGAGACAGGATCTTGCTATGTAGCCCAGGCTGGCCTTCAACTCACGGTGTAAACCAAGGTAGCCTCTAACTCATGATCCTCCTCACATAGCTTCCCCAGGGCTGGGATTACAGGCATGTGACATCATGCCCAGTTTGATAGTGCCACTGTTTATATTTAAAGGGTTCCTTTAAATTAAAAATCAAACAAAAATATCACTATCAGTTTTAACTGATCCTCGTAATGACTCTTTAAGACAGATAAGACAGATATCATTAGCCATATTTAGAAGTACGATCCTGAGGTACATATTGGTTGACAAGTGCATATTAATTTGCTATGAGTCAGTTAAAGTAAATAAAATAAGAATGTAGGTCTTGGGGCTGCCAATCCTTATTTCTTAAAATTACAAAATGAATCCCAACATGTCAATTCACATCTCTTTAAAATTTGAGACTCTTAAAAAATTTGAATGTACTTTCTAATATATACATATATGTGCATATATTTAAATTAACATGATCCTAAAAGTCTAAGTGATAGGCCAAGCATTTCTATGATTATTCTGTATAGGTATAACTTCCCAAATGTTATGTACCTTTTATAGAAATCTTCCAGTGAAATACCAACTTGTTGCAAAAATCAGAAATATTGTTTGAGTATTTGGAGGAAGGCTTTACCAATAACTATTTGGGCCACATATTACTTACTAATAGCAATTGCACCACAACAAAATTATGAATGAAGAGCTTTAAAAGTATAATATCTAATACAAATACTGCACAAAGCAAAAGTTTTATAGGCTGACATAATATTTTTCAGCCACTTATGAACAGAAGAAAAGTTAGGAATCCAAAAACTCAAAGATCACACTTTTCTTAGTATTTGTAACCATATGCTAGACCTGTTGCATATGCCTCTTTGGAAAAATTATAGAAGATCTGTTATATATTACTAAAAGCTAATAAAAGTACTGTACCTTGTTATTATCCTACAAAATATAGTAAATGAATATTAGTTTTTTTCCAAGTCAAGTTTTCATCAAGTAGAGAAAAACATAATAGGTTTTAACATACTTTTTAAGGTAATGGACATTACTAGTCTTAAAAAACTGAAAAACATTTAATATAATGGAGATAATTTTCACAAATAGTGGCATTTTCTTCCAAGATAAATAGATTTTACCTGACAGATTTTCCACATTTAACATGTGGAAATACTGTCACTACCCATTAAAGTTTTAATGTCTCATATTTATTTATATTTACATGTAGTTACATGTTGGTGACTAAGGTAAAATGTTTTTGTTTTATGGAGTAGATGACTCGATATCTATGTATATCCAGATATTTCATATTTTCAATATCTCCAGTGAAAATTTTACGTTTGTCTTCAGTACTCACAAAGGAATGGTTTCAGGACCATGGAAAGAGAACTGTTCTCTCCTGAAGGGTGCAAAGTTAAAGGGTTTGTTTAAAATAATAAAGGCAGGAAAAGCATGCAGATTATCCCCTCTTGGTGTCCTAATTAGAAAACAACTAATTTATTGGGATGAAGGAAAATGGAAAACTAGAGAGGAAATGAGTATGTTAATATTATAGATTAACTCTTCTAATTCTCTGTGCAAGTTGTCATTTGTTCGTTTTGCTTGTAAATGTGTGTATTTAAAACTTTAAGGTAATACAAATTCGCATGTTATACCATAAAGTGAAAGTCCCTTTTACATAAAAAAGAGCAACGGCTTTTAAAAATAGCATATGAGAACTAAGAAATACATGTACAACACCTGCTCTGCTGTGACCAACCATCTGTTTAATGTCACAACATATTTTAGGGTCTCTCACTGAATATAAAAGGTATATTCATTCTATGCTTTGTACCTAAACATTTCTCTTTTCCTCTTGGGGTAGGGCGAGAAGGGAGGACAAATCGCCCTGGGTGTGATTAAATGTACCCTTACAAGAATATTTAGACATCATTAACAGAGGGGAAAAAAAAAGCTGAAATGCTAAGAACGTTTAAACACATACAGGTAAACACCCAACCCAGCTCAATCCATTTCCCAGCACGTCTGTGTGGTATTAATGGAAGACTTCCAGACTAGTAAAACACTGGAGGGCGTCTCTCCATGCCATCCTTAAGGGAAAAGGTTCCAAAAGGCCAAAAATCACAACCTAAAATCACAGTTCCAAAGAGGCAACCCTTGACTATCCCACTAGAAACTCTACACTGCATCATTTTCATCACTCCCATCAAAAGGCTTATAATTTCTTTATCGCCAGCCCGTTAAAGAGAATAAAATGAACAGAGGAGACATATATGTACCACCGTGCTGGCACATAGGGGCTCGCACATATGTGCACGGGAAGCTGTACATATATGCCTGGACATATAGATCATGCTGTGCGTGCCTGTGCATGGAAGGCGACTCCGCAGCGGCCGGGGGAACGCTTCCCTTCGGCAGCCCCTGCGCCCTTGACATGACAGCAGCGATCTGTCTCCTCTCCTCTTCGCTCAGCTGGCTCAGATCCGCCTCCACGCCGACCGGGATCACGGTGTGCAAGGGGCTCCCTGCCCCGCCCGCCCCTCCTCCGGCCGCCGCCGCCGCCGCCGCCGCGGCCAGCCCTTCGGGGAGCCCTTCCCCTTCCAAGCTCGCCTCGTTGCCCATGGCTCAGGGAGACTCCGGGCCGCCGCGCTCCGGGTCGAGAAGTCCGCAGCCAGACGAGCAATGGGAGCCGGGGTCCGAGGGGGCGGCGTGCAGGCGGCCCAGTCCCTGGGCTCCGCACCCGGCACCGCCGCCCGGAAGGCCAAGCGGGAATTAGTCTCGTTCACAGGTGACGCCTGCTGCCGGTATCTCCTCCATGTTGGACAGCGCCAGACAAGCTTTGCAGAAGACGCCTCCCGGACGCCGCCTCAGCGCCCCGACCCGGGAGAAGCAGATCTGAGCAGTGCCAGCCGGGCGCAGTCTGCCCCTCCCACCGCGCCCCGCCTCCTCGTCCGCGCCCTTGCAGTGCGCGTGCGTCTTCCGAACAGGTGATGCCCGCGCCCCACGCCCACCCCACTCTGCGTCGCTCGGTAGTGTTCTTCACTCTCAGCACCCATTTAAAGGAGCCCAACGGGGGCACAGCTAAAAGCCGCGGCGAACAACTGACATTTCCTTCAGGCATATTTCTGGATGCCTTAACCTGAGTGGTAGCGGACTAGATTTAACTGGGAGTGGTGAGGAGGGGTAAGAAGGGAGGTGCCTGCCTGGCTTTGGCTCCTGGGATTTGTAGTTTGATTTTTTTTTCTAGTTTTTTTAAAGGAAGGATTTGAAAAGATCCCAGGGAAGGGTTCAGGTATCTGAAAATTAAGGAAAAAACAAAACAAAACAAAACCCCTCATACCATTAAGGCAAATGTGCAACAGGGGATAAGAACGGCCCTTATTATTTAGAATTTTCCCAGGGCAGTTAGATTAAAACTATTAAAAATGATACATCAGTGAGCAGGTAAGGTTTTTGAATGCTTGTAGCTTGTGTTATTCCCTAAATGGAACACAAAAGTAAAGGATTATGGGAAATTGTGTGCCAGGGGAACTACAGTAAAATCCAGATTGTTAAATAATAGAATGTTGTATATGTGAAATTTTGAAGACATTATTTCAACACCCCCTTCTATTTAAAAATTTTTATTGTATTTTTTTAACGAACGTTTAACGAACCAAAAGGTAAATTAGCATGAATCACACAACTGTTTAGCAGCAGAGCTATAGCTAATAGCTACTTTTTCAGTCCTTCATCCCATACTTTTCTTGCTACTCCTTTTCTTAGAGGGGAGTATCCCAGTTAGCACTGGATCTGCATCCCCAACTTTGCTACCTTCTTTTTCTCACAATGTGGACTTAGTGTTTCAACTGTTTAAAGAATATCAAAAGCTAACAATTGGGAACAAAATAAAACATGAGTAAGTCACTTTGAAAGTCAATTTCCAATTTTTTGCAATAATTATATCTATGTAATAGGTGTCATATCTTCTAGTTGTTTTAAAATTAAAAAGTGGCACACTTATAAAAATGCATGACTGCATTTACTGCTTTTAAAGATGGCCATTCATCAGATGAAGTTGTATTATTGGTTGAGGTCCTATAAAAATTTAGAGTAAACTTTGATTCTCTGATAGCACACTGGATGTGACTTCAAAGTCATAGCAGCACCCCAGACTTTATTGAAATAAAGAGGAGAATGCTCTCACTTCATACAAACAAGTCAAGCTTGGGCACTTTCTGATGGCCACATTTAAAAGTAAATATATGTGCTCATACTTCCTAGACGTGGATCTACTTCAAAGAAGGATATAATTAGGTATACAGTCCTAGATCATTACACTTTGTCTTTTGGAACTGGTAGCTGCTTCATGGTCCTGACTACCTGGGAATCAGTAACATTCATGGATATGAGTAAAAGGGAGATTTCATGCTGCCTGTTTTCTCATAATGTGTTTAGGTTTTCTGAGAATACGTTATTTAATGTATCTACATCTACCTGCCACAAGCTTCAAAAGTTGAGAAGGGGAATACCCTTTCAAACTCTAGCCGTAGAGTAATGATTAAACTGAGAAAATAAACTGTTGATCCCATGTACTTTTCCATTGTAAGGGAAAGGAACAAGTGAATTAATAAGAGAGGAGTGATGATATACAAAATAATGTTGATAGACTAAGAAAAAATAATTTGTAAGATAGGAATATCAGATGGTGTATTTTGTAAAGACATGCGTTCACTTGCTCCTCTTCTCCTTTCCCCCAGAAGTGAATTTCATCAAAAAGCAGGAGAATGAGATGTATGGTTGCAAGTGTAAACAACTGTGAAACAAGAGATCTGATGACAATGGAACTTAGGTAATATTTTGATTGTTGGCTTTAAATTATTTTGCTTACCTGATCTGTATAGTTCTGAGATTTAGATAGCTTTTTTTTCTATCTTCTATTTAGGGATAAGTTTGCTTGTGCTTTTGGATCTTTAGAGAAACACTAAAGCAGAGTCTAGGTGCATTCCTTATATATGAATTCTTGGAAATCTAAAGTACAAGGATGAAGAGTTAAGTGCTACAGGTAACTATAAAATTTCTCTTTGCTCACTGAGAAGAATATTATTGATATTGTAGTTCTATAGTGAAGTAATGGTATTATATTAAAATATTTGTTGCTCCCTATGCATTATATATTCACACTAATGATTATTTAAGTTAATATTTATTTCAACAATCTGATAGTTCAGATGTAGTTCATTGATCCTGATAGGTTGGTCATGAAAGGTATCAATTTCTGAAAACCTCTACTGATACATACCTTATGTTGATCTAAGAGGGTAAGTCCAGAGAACCAAGTCTTTTCATTTAATTCTCATCTCCCTTTTTTGGTAGTACATAATAGCTAAAGTAAATCTGATAGCAACTAGACATGACTAGAGAATAATATCTTGGAATGAGATGGCCCAGTCTACCCATGCCATTGCAGGTATCATTCAACACAAGATTAAACAAAAAATCATATATGTGTTACCATATATAAAATATCTGAATTAATTAAAGGCTTTTCAGAGTTGCAATTATCTTTGTGTTCTTGAATCTAGTCTACTCATTTTCAACAGTTTTAGAAAGCCAGAAAGTAAGAGGCAGATTAGAATCACATGCTGTTTGGAATCCAATCTGCATGCAGTTCTAATCTGCATCTGATTTTGTAGCTCTCTAAAATTGTTGAAAGGGTATGGATTATATTCTGAATCTGAATTCAGAATATATAGTATTTCTGGAAATAAGTCATAAATAATTTAAATAAAAAATTACCATCTCAGTGTATAAAATGGAGAAGTTAAATATACTACAACTAAGTGGTAGTATTTTATGAATGCATTCATTTAGAGTAATTGATTCAAAGAGTTCATTATAACAGGGAATTTTCAGAATGTTGTACATTTGAAAACATAGAGGGTAGTTATTCAAAAAGATATGTAGCCACAAACATGCAAAAGATAAAATAACATTAAACCACCAAAATACATAGAAAAAAAAAACCCTGGAAACAAATCAAGCAAAACAATAAATAATCAAAAAATCATAGAACTCAAAAAAGTAATTTATGTGATGCACCTTAAGGCATTAAAAAAAACATGAACAAGTCAGACCCAAACCAGTAGATGGAAAGAAATTATAAAGATCAAAATGGAGCCTGATGAAGCGGTGCACAACTGTAATCCAAGCAACTCTGGAAGCAGATGCAGAAAGATTGCAGGTTCGAGACCAGAGTCAGCCTGCATAACATAGCAAGACCCTATCCCACAATAAAAATTTTAAAAAGGGGTTAGAGGGTGCAGATTAGTGCTACAGTGCTTCCAAAGTACACTGAAGGCCCTGCATTCAGTCACCAAGTACTGAAAAAAAATCAAGATGGAAATTAATAAAATGGAGACTAAAAGAACAAAACAATTAATGAAATGAAGAGTTGGTTATTTGGAAAGATAAATAAACCCATAGCCAAACTAACCAAAAGGAAGAAAGATAAGATGCAAATTAATAAAATTACAGATGAAAAATCGGTAATACTAATGAAATCCCAAGGGGAAAATCTGGGGAAAAAATGGATAATATCCTTTACTCTTACAGCCCATCAAAACTAAAGAAGTATAAATAACTTAAACATATCTATAATGAGCAATGAAACTGAAGCAATAATAAAGACTCTCCTAACAGAAAAACTTAAGATTTGATGGATTTACAACTAAATTATACCAGCCCTTTAAGGAAGAATTGTTACCTATGCTTCACAAACTCTTCCATAAAATAGAAAGGGAAGGAGTACTTCTAAACTCATTTTATGAAGCCAGTGTCACTTTGATACCAAAACCAGATAAGGACACACATAAAAAAGAAAACAATGGACCAATTTCCCTGACGAACATTGCTGTTGTTGTTAGGTGCCCTCGAGTTGTATCCGACTCATGGCGACCCTCATAGGGTTTTCACTGGCTGACTGTTTCGGGATTGCCCTGGGAGTAGATCGCCACGTCCTTCTCCCATTTTTGCGGTCCCTCTGAGGGGACCTCAGAGACTGCAGAGCAGCGCTCTACCAACAGAGCTAAATCCCAGCCCACCTGACAAACATAGATGCAAAAATTCTCTCTCCCTCTTTTTTAAATGTTACTCAGAAGTTGAATCCAGGGCCTCATGCAAGCTTTGCAAGTACTCTACCACTGAACTGCACCCTCAGCCCATTTTTTATTTTTTATTTGGGGACAGGGTCTCACTAAGTTACACAGGCTGCCTCTGGCCTTAAACTTGTGATCCTCCTGCTTCTTTCTCCCAAGTCACTGGGATTACAGGCATGCACCACTACACCTGGCAGATGCAAAAATTATTAATGAAATACTTCCAAATTGAATCCAGCAACCTCAATAAAAGATTATAAACCAGATCAAGTTAGTGTCATTCCAGAGATGTAAGAATGGTTCAACATATGCAAATAAATAAATAAATATGTACAGCATACAAGTAGAATCAGGGATAGAAATCATCCTTATAAGATGGCAAAAAGGACTTTGACAAAGTTCAACATCCTTTCATAAAAAAAGCCCTGAAGAAACTAGGAATAGAAAGAACATACTTTAACATAACTAAAGCTACATATGACAAACCTATAGCAAACATTATACTAAATGGGAATAAAACTAAAAGCATTTCCTCTAAAATCAGGAAAAAGATAACGATATGTACTCTCTCCATTCTTTTTCAATATAGTGCTTGAAATCTTAGCTGTAGTTATAAGGCAAGAGGAAGAAATAAGTATAGCAATAGGCAAAGAAGAAGTCAAATTATTCCAGTTTGTTGATGATATGGTATTATACCTAATAAACTCTAAATACTCCACCAGAAAACTCTTAAATCTGATAAACACTTTCAGCAAAGTAGCAGGATACAAGATCAACATTCAAAAATCAACAGCATTTGTATACACCAATAAGAAACATGAAAAGAAAGAAACAAGTACGACAATCCCACTTACATAACCCCAAAAAAGAAACCCTAGGAATAAACCTAACCAAGAAAATGAAGAACCTCTACAATGAAAACCTCAAAATCCTGAGGAAAGAAAGTGAAGAAGACACAAGAAGATGAAAGGCTCTCCTTTGATCAAGGACCAGCAGAATTAATATTGTAAAAATGGCAATACTTCTGAATGACACCTGTAGATTCAATGCAATCGTTATACAAATTCTGATGATATTCTTTAGAGTAAAAGAG
>VMDO01006471.1:35597-64023 GCA_007922755.1 Pedetes capensis
AAAAAAAAAAAAAAAAAAAAAAAAAAAAAAAAAAAAAAAAAAAAAAAAAAAAAAAAAAAAAAAAAAAAAAAAAAAAAAAAAAAAAAAAAAAAAAAAAAAAAAAAAAAAAAAAAAAAAAAAAAAAAAAAAAAAAAAAAAAAAAAAAAAAAAAAAAAAAAAAAAAAAAAAAACACCAGACATTTAGACTAGTGGAATAGAGGACCTAGAAATAGACTCACACAACTACAACCACTTGATTTTCAACAAAGGTGTCAAAAACATACACTGGAGAAAAAAAAAAACCCAGCCTACTTAACAAAATAGTTCTGGAAAAAACATATATCCACATGTAGAATAATGGAACCAGATCCCTATTTCTCACCTTGTATAAAAATCAATTCAAAATAAATCAAAGACTTTAATATAAAACCTGAAACATTGAAAATACTAGAGAAAAACATAGGGAAAATACTTCAAGATATAGGCATAGAGAAGAACTTTCTGAAAAGAACTCTGATAGCCCAGGAACCTATAGCAGGAATTCACAAATGGCATTCCATGAATTTAAGAACCTTTTGCACATCAAAAGAAGCATTAGACTAAGGAGAGAGCCCACAGAATGTGAGAAAATCTTTGCCTCCATACATCTGCCAGGGGCTTAACAACTAGAATACATAAAGAACTCAAAAAGTTAAATACACAGACTGGGCGCAGTGGCGCACGCCTGTAATCCCTGCAGTTTGGGAGGCAGAGGCAGGAAGATCGCAAGTTCGAGACCAGAGGTAGTCTACATAATTTAGCGAGACGCTGTCTCGAAAAAGTAAAAAAAGGACTGAGGGTACAAATCAGTAGTCCAGCACTTACAAAGCATGCAAGCACAAGCCCTGGGTTCAACCCCCAGGCCTACCAAAAAAAAAAAAAGTTAAATACACACAAAAAAACCATTCAGTGAATGGGCAAATGAGTTGAGCAGACAGTTCTCAAAAGAAGTTCAAATGGCTAATAAATATATGAAAAAAAAATGTTCATTGTCTTTAGTCTGCAAAGCCACATTATGATTCTATCTTACCCCAGTCAGAATGGCAAGCTTCAATAAAACAACAACAAATGCTGGTGAGAATGTGGAGAAAAGAGATCATTTATACACTGCTGGTGGGAATGTAAATTAATATAGCTATTATGAAAACCTATGGATATTCCTCAGAAAATTAGAAATAGAGTTCCCGTTTGATCCAGTTATACCACTCTTGAGTATTTACCCAAAGGAATGTAAGTCAATATATCATAGAGACACCTGCACTTCCATGTTCATTGCTGTGCAGGTCACAATTGTCAAGATGTGGAGTCAGCCCAGATGTCTATCAACAGATGAGTGGATAAAGAAACTGTGGTATATCTACACTATGGAATTTTATTCAGCCATAAAGACTGAAATTATATCATTTGTAGGAAAATAGATGAAACTGGAGATCATCATATTAAGCAAAGTGTGCCAAACTGAGAAAGGGAAATACCATGTGTTCTCTTTCATATGTGGAAGCTATAATGAAAAAAAAAAAGCAAAACAAAACATGTATGCATGAGACTTGAAAGTAAAAGGGGGACTGCCTAGAGGGGTTAAAGGAAAGGGAACAGGAATGAGGGAAATGAGGAGTAATATGGAGGTAAATAAGAGCAAATTACACAAAGTAATTGTATGAAAATGCCATTATGAAACCCATCATATTGTATGTTAATTTAAAATAAAATTTTTAAAAACATACAAAAATCTACATTAAGATTCCATCTTACCCCAGTCAGAACAATGAGCATCAGTAAAACAAACAACAATAAATGCTGAGAAAGATGTGGAGACAAAAGAACCCTTATAAACACACACACACACACACACACACACACACACACACACACACACACACACTCGTAGGTAATCTTACTTTTTCTTTTTAACTTTCTATAATTTCCAAATTTTCCACAGTGAGTTTGTGGGGTTTTTTTATAGTGGAAAACCATCAATAGTTATTATTAATCATTTTTTAAAAACAACAAAAATGATGCAGACTGTTATGCTAGGGAACAAAATGCCATCTTTTATAACTAATGCCCTATCACATTTAAGAAGTAGGAAAAAAGAAAACACAGTATACACCACAAAAATGTTTCCATGCAATATGAGTGATGAAGCTTAAAGTATTATTCATATTTCTATGTTTAAAAGGACATGGATTTTGGGGTGTGTATGGATCTATAAATCCATGTTTATATAAATGTGGACAATATAGTTTATAATTTTATATAGGTGCATATACACATTTTTTTAATGATCTTTCTCTAGTAGAAGTTAAGGGAAGATTGTGTTCCTATAGTAGAACAAGATCCTGCAGTGGCTTAACACCCAAAACTTCATTTTTTGTGATGATTAATCTGCTTCCGAACTGCTACCTAAGTCATTTTTGTTAGTTCTATTTTAAGTGGAATTTACAGCTAGAGTGGAGGAAATTCAGTGCAATTACAGTTTACTATGAACTGGTTTCTCAATTTTGAAGGCTAAATCATGAGAAATGTCTCAGAGAAAAGTTTAGTAAATGTATTTTTTTACTTCTGACATCTGAAACATCAATTTTTAATGCTTATCCCAAAGTAAATCTCTAATTTAAATAAAAGAAAAAATCCTCTACAGTAAAAATTAGTTTCTATAGGCATGTGATGTTGAAAATATTAATTTATAATTTAGTTTTGTCTCTTTAAAAGATTTTATGTGTAAATATATAAATTAGTCATATATTATAACTTGGATGATTGGGCATTACTTATTTACCAATTTGTAATTGAACTTTAGAACATAGTATTTGGAAAATGGGACATGTGTACATGTCTTATTCTTCATGATTTTTCGATTAACAATGTCTAACTTTAAATCTTAGCTCTGCTATCCTATCTTATAACTATTTGGATAGGTATATCATTAAGATTTCAGATCTTGAGGTTCCTCAACTGTAAAAAGGGAAAAAATGGAAGAGCAATTGAGGAAGAGAAATAGAAGCTACAGTTCTGGGTGGTTGTGATGACTAAATGGGAAAAAATGTGAATGCACTTGTAAACTATGAAATATATTATCTTAGTATAGTGGGTTATTACAATACCGGCCCCTAATGAGCTACAACTCCTTATAGCCACTGCTCTTTAACACTAGGAGTACCATACCTCTTATTAAGAGGTAGGGTCGATTTATTTACCTGTTGACTGAAATGAACCCCTGCCATTTTTCCCCCAAATGATATGGTGGTGAGTGTTAGAGAACTTGCCAACTTAGCCTTATTACAGTTTATCCTCCTTGTACTTTTGCATCTCCAGTGTTCTGAAGAAGACTAATGAGGTGAGACTACAAAGAGAAGTCCAGCTTTCCAAGCCTCCAGCCATCTCAGCTGAGATCTTAATGAGTACCCTTTAAGTTTCCTGACCCAGCTAAACCCCTCCTGGCTGCAGCCACATCAGGAAACTAAGTAAGAACACCAGAACTATGCAGTAAACCCAAAGAATCACAAAAGTGGTGGTGATGGTGGTCATGATGATGAAATCATAGTAATGGGAAGAAGTAGTTCTTAAAAGCCACGTTGTTGTTGTTGTAGTTAAAGTTCACATACATTGGTGGATTTAGTTAAGCTGTATAACTTATATGTCAGTTTGTGCACATGATGGTTACACATAATCTTTCAAAGTTTTCTTTTCACAATTTACTCGTACTTACCATTTTCTCACTTACTATGCAGATGAATTTGGGTTATTTGTTAAAATCTTCCATATAATACTCTTCTAAACTGTAAGGGGATAAAAAGCCCAATTATCTCAAACATTTAACATTTTTATTTCATGAAAAGCCACGTAAAAAAGTATATATGAAAGTGATTTTTAAACTCTGTAACATGACTCCTCTGGTGTTAAATTTTTTAAAAATTGGAAATTTACTCAGTATTTTTCTGAAGGCTGTTTTCGCATTTATTTGAGAAACTGCTAGGAGAGGAGAGTGATGTTCTCAAGGTCCTACCCAAGATGGCTAGCCAAGTGACAGGTTTACAGATATCTGGGTGAAATTGTTGGGGTCAAAGGTTGAGAAATGTTTATAGGATTTTACTAAGTTAATATGTCATACCATAAATTATGTATAATAATGCCTTTGATACCCATCCAATCAAGCCAGTTAATATTCATGTTAACTTCTAAAGGAGTGAAAATCAGAACATCTGTCCCAAATCTTCTTTTTTTTTTTCGCGGTACTGGGGGTTGAACCCAGGGCCTTGTACTTGCATGCTTTGCAAGTGCTGTGCCACTGAGCTGCACCCCCCAGACCACTTTTTTCACTTTTTGCAACAGGGTCTCACTAAATTACCCAGACTGCCTCTGGTCTCAAACTTGCCATCCTGTTGCCTCTGCCTTCCAAGTTACTGGTATTACAGTCATGGGCCACCACGCCCAGATGTCCCAAATCTTTTTGACACTAGAGACTGGTTTCATAGAAGACATTTTTTTCTATAGACAGAGTGTGTAGGAGATTTGGGATGATTTAAGCACTTTGCATTTATTGTGTAAATAAATACCTATAAAGTTTCACTCACTCACCTGCTCCTCACACTGATGCTGGTCTATAACTCAGGAGTTGAGGAATCCTGAAGTGTATGATATTCAGTTGCCTGAAGGATGATAGTGGGTTTCTGTTCAGATATTTTGAGAATAGAAATTTGGGCTTACCTGAGTTTCTTTGCAGAATAAAAAAGAACAGTATGAATTGGCTGTGTGGTATGGATTGGAGATCAAAATTAGGTAAAATCCATCATGAAGAAGAAGATCTCATCCTACTTATTTTGGAAAGGAAAACTAGCTACCTCCAGTGGTTATGAAACCTTGGGTGCTTTATGGGACCTGATGTGTCAATGAGGCTTCAACATATTTTCTGTGGAATGTATGATTAGAAAACCCAGCTTTTTTCTTACATGAAAATGCCAGGAAACTCCAGATTACTAAGATATTGGCAGACTTGTAATGATTAGGTGTTTTTGTTTGATTGGTGCTATTTATTTATTTAGTTAGTTAGTTTTGAGAGAGAGAGTCTCACACTGTAGCCTAGGCTGGTCTGCAACTCGAGAACTTGCTATTTGGCCCAGGCTGGCTTTTAACTTGCTATCCTCCTGCCTCAGCCTCCTAAGTGCGGGGGTTACAGGTATGCGTTACCACACTTGGCTTGTTGATATGTTAATTTGACTGGGTAACAGGGTGCCCAGATATTTAGCTAAACATTCCAGATGTATCTGTAAGGATGTTTCTGAGTGACATTACTATTTGGATTGGTGAACTTCGTGAGGAGATTGGCAAACCCCTCCCCCTTTTGTGTTGGTATCTTCATATCCATTAATGACGTAAATTGAACAAAAGGCAGACAAAGGTACGCTTCATCCCTTTCTGCCTGACTGCTTAAGCTGGAACTTTGTTTTTTTCCTTTGGGACTGGATTTACATCAACAGCTCATCTGATTCTCAGACCTTGAAACTAAATTTGAATTATGTCACTAGCTTTCCGGCTCTCTAGCTTGTAGATTGCAGATCATGGGACTTCTCAGCCACCATAGTTGTATGAAGTAATTACTTATAATATCTTGTGTGTGTGTGTGTGTGTGTGTGTGTGTGTGTGTGTGTGTGTGTTTGAGGCAGCTGTCATCTCTGTATCAGAAAAACCAACCCAGACAAACTTACAGAGGAAGAGGTTTATTGGGAGGTCACAGTTATAGAATCAGTTCATAATGATACCAAAGTGGACATGGTTCCAGGTGCAGCAGGGCCTATGGTTGCAAAATTCATCACATAGCAGAGCAGGAACAGAGAGAGTGACCTGAGCCTTGGGTCCAGGATAAAGACCTAAAGACATTCAAAGGCCCACCCCACAGTGATATTACTTCTGTAAAGCTAAGATGCACTTTCCAAAGTTCCATGACCTCCATACATAGCACTACCAACTAGGAACCAAATGTTAGATCGTGTGACTTTTGGGTGACACTTTATATTCAACCCATAACAATCTCCATTCTACTGTTTCTGTTCCTTGGAGCTCTGACTAATACATGCATAGCTTCTTTGAGGAGGGAAAAAGTGAAGCATTTGGAAGAATTCAGGACTTTACATCCAAACTGATACACATTCAGATATGGGCAATACAGGTTTTATGTTCATACATACAGGAACTGAGAAAAGGGACATGTGACATCTGTGTTTCAAATTTTTCATATAAGCTGAAGTATAAGTTTTGTCTTATTTTGTTATTTTAGATAGTCCCATAGTTTTCTCATATACTAACTCTAAGATAATGGTAGAAAACCTCAGGAGGTTTTGATTTTGCATAAGTCTGTATGCAACCAGAAAAAAAAGGAATAATTTAATAAGGATGTATAAAATATGATTTAAAAATTACAAATTACTCATATAATAATGCTTGAAACCCTTACAGAATATTTTATATATCTACAGATACTTTGAAAAAATAAGACTATCCAGGCCTCACTTCAGACAAATTAAATCAGAATGTTGAGGGAAATGGGGGGCATCAATAGTTTTTAAAGCTCCCCAGATAATTATATTATACATCTCATGTTGAGAATCATTGCTTTGAAAGGATAGGAAATTTTAAAGTCAGAATTGCTAGACCAATGACAAAGAAGAGGCACTTGGGATTCAGTGTAGACTGCTCTTTGAAGTTTCCATCATTGGAAATTATTTTTGAAGAAAAAGGTAGAAAGCACAGATTGACCTTGTTCAAAATAGTAGCATATCTGCATCTGGAATATGGCATAGAATTTCTGGTAACTGCATTTTGTAAAATGTGTAATAGAGGTAGGGAAGCACAGCAAATTAGAGGAGAAGAGATATTAAGTACTTCATTCTAGAAGATTAAAGAGGGAAATTTGAAAAGATTAAAGCATTTTGCTGAAAAATATGAACATCAAAGCTCACCCAAATCTGATCTAAAACTAACAGGTTTAGGGGATACATGGAAAAGTCATGTTTAATAAAACAAACAAACAAACAGTATCTAGTACATTTATCTATTTGTTCATGTCGCAAATTGATATGAAAGATACTTTTCACCACAATCAGTTTTATCTACTTTAGGACAAAGACCTTGACTACAATTTCCAACTTCTCTCACGTTTATGTGTGACCAAGCCTTACCTGTTAAGCACATGCCGCATCCAGGCCTGACACAAAGGAACTGTAGTCCAAAAATTCACATGGAACACAAAAGACCACATGTAGCCAAAACACTCTTAAGCTGCAAAACTAATGCAGATGGAATCACAATCCCTGACTTCAAGCTATACTATAGGGCAGTGGTAGCAAAAACAGCTTGGTATTGGCACAAAAATAGGCCCAAAGACATCTGGAACAATATAGAAGACCCAGATATACCTCAACACACTTATAGCCACCTGATTTTCGACAAAGGAGCAAAGCAAGTAAACTGGAAAAAGGACAGCCTTTTCAATAAATGGTGCTAGGAAACATGGTCATCGGCATGCAGAAAAAATGAAAACTGACCCACATCTTTCAATATACATGAGAGTTAACTCAAAATGGATAAAAGATCTCAACATAAAACCAGAAACTTTAAAACTTATAGAAGGCAAGATAGGCAATACACTCCATCATATAGGCATAGGAAAGTATTTCTTTAATAGGACTCCAATTGTTCAAGAAATTGCAACAAGAATAGATAAATGGGATTACGTGAAATTAAAAAGCTTCTGCACAGCAAAAGAAACAATTAACAGAGTCAAGGAAACCTCCAAGGGATGGGAAAAATAAAAACATTTTATTTATCAGACAAAGGTCTAATTACTAGAATTTATAAAGAACTCAAGAAAAAAACTCCCAAAAAACCAAATAACCCAATACACAAATGGGCAAAGGAACTGGTCAACAGTTCTCAAATGAAGAGGTCCGTAAAGCCATAAAACACATGAAAAAATGCTCAATGTCCCTAGCCATTAGGGAAATGCAAGTTAAAACAACTCTGAGATTTCACTTTACACCTGTAAGAATGGCCAAGATCAATAAAACAAATAACTACAAATGCTGGAGAGGTTTCAGAGAAAAGGGAACCCTCTCACACTGCCGGTGGAGCCATAAATTAGTCCAACCACTCTGGAAATCAATATGGAGGTATCTTAAAAAACTGAAAATAGATCTACCATATGACCCAGCTATAACACTATTGGGAATTTACCCAAAGGGAGATGGGTCATCATACCACAGAGATACCTTCATCTCCGTGTTCAGTGCAGCACTTTTCACAATAGCAAGGATATGGAATCAACCAAAGTGGTCTTTAACAGAAGAATGAATAGAAAAACTATGGTACATATACACAATGGAATACTACTCAGAAATCTAGAAAAATGAAATAAGGACATTAGCAGCAAAATGGATGGAATTAGAGAAAATTATTTTAAGTGAATGAACACAAGCTCAGAAAGAGAAACACCACATGTTCTCACTCATATGTGGGAGCTGAATCAAAATTATAAGAAGGAAAAATCCTATTCAAAGGTTAGATCAAAATAAAAGGAAAAAAGCTAAGAATGGTGTTATTATAAATGGTCTAGAAAATGCATGCAATAGTTCTGACAAAATAAAAAACAAAGTTCACTGCAGGAAAAGTTTCTATCTTAAACAGAACTGGAACCCAAGGACATACAGAAAAATATTACCAAGTAAATGATAGAGAAGTCTTTGATAGGGAGGGTGTGATGAGGGGGAAGCATACAAGAGGGTAAGGGGGAACCTATATGAATAATGTACACCAAAATGCATATATGGAAATGTCACAATGAAAAGCATGTCAGAATGAATCACATTAAGGTGTACATTAAAAATTTCCAATAATAAAAAAAAGGAACTGTAGTGTGTGCACCTCTGAATGGACAAGGATGGAATCAACAAGTCCACTCCAGAGGCCCCATGGGTTTAAGATGATAGAACCATTGGGGGAATTCCATCAGAAGAGTGACCATGTGTGCAGTTCTGCGTTCCTCTACTAACTCCATCTTCTGTTATCATTTAAAACTCAAATATCTCCCCAAAGTTGTATGTGTTAATGGTCTGGTCACAAGAGTGTCACTTTGGGGGAAGTGGTGAAACCTGTAAATGCTGGGGCCTAATGTGAAATATTTAAGTAATTGGAGGCATGTTCTTAAAGGGAAATTCTGGGACCCAGACCCCTTCCTTACTCAATTAGTCCTTCAGACATTTTCTCATATAACTACTGTTTTGTCCATTTTATAAGTAATGACAATAACAAAAAAAGAGCTTCAGAAAAGTGATTTAAATTTCTTAAGATCCTGTAATGAGTAAATAACAAGACAGAATTCAAGCTTTGTCCCACCTGAATCTAAAAACCTAATATTTTCTCCTCTGTATTAAAACACCTTCAGTTTCTTCTTAGAAAGGATGCTCTGCTAAAGGGGAGCACCTTCTGTGGCCACTCTGAGCCCTTGGAGAATACACTAAGTATACTGGCAATGTATATCTTTTCTTTAACAGAGGACCAAAAGTCATAATCACATTGGAAATAATATGTTAACACATTGCCTAAATATTCTATGCAGCCAAAGAGATTGGAAAAACAATATTTTTAAAATGCAAGGAAAAAATTCTTACTAGTCTGATTTCACAGGAAGATTCAGTGAGAAATTATCAATTTATCCCATTTTATTGTATTTAAGGATAGATATCTTATATCATAGGGCAAGAATTATTTTGTTCACCATTTCAGAAGCCATTTTGGGAGTGTTTAATTTTGTTCCAATCTAGCTCTAGATTTTCCAGGTTAATTATTGATGAGTAAGCCTAGGATAGGAAGAATTTTATACAATTCTGCCAGAGTCTTCCCATTTCTTCTCCTACTCAACTTACTGCTCACATATAAATATCCATGTCTGTTGTTGGCAGATGGGCCACAACCTGCCTGTAATAATAATGCTTCATGGTTTTCAAGGACCTTCACTGCAAACCTTTGAAAACCGTCAGCTATACTATTATTCAGTAACCATTACAGTTCTGATTTACAAATGATTAAACTGCAAAAATGAATCAATGAGACAGTCTGTAGTACATCTCTCAAATCACTTATACTTGCCACTAGTGAAGTTTAATTTTTCACACGTTTGATTCTCCTTGTCCATCTCATAGGGCCAAAGACAGATCAATCACAGATTTAAAATGTGAGCCCTTCAAAGGAAAAAAAGTAATTGTATCAATCTAATAAATGACATGCCAAGCCAGATCATGGTCTTTTATTGATTTTTTTTTTTTTTTTTTGAAGTTCTTGGCAGGAATCAGTGGCTATTTTTAATCATGGATAGCAAAATACTCAAAAAGAAGCTGTTGGAAATACTTTCCATAGAGGAAATACTCTTTTTGAAGAGAAGAATATAGTTTCTTTCTAATCATCTTGCATATTTTATTCCATTCTCAAATATGTCACAAGGCAAAAAGAACCATTTGCTGTCAAAAGCATGGTCATATCTTGGAGCTAACCAACTGGTTCTAAATGGCCAAGAAACCAGTTTTGGAGCAATTCTTTTCCTGCCTACCTGCCTATCTACCTACCTCACCAGCTTGTGGTGATTTCCTAGCTTGCTCAGCAGGGCAGACATCCTCCATTCAGCAACCGTTTCAGGCACTGACTGTATATTGATGCTAGAGTTATAGTGAGATACATAAAAGACCTCAATCCAGTTCTCATAGAGTTTATATTGTGTTGGGGGAAACAGACATATTTAAAAGTGTTTACAGACTTCTTTTATTTTTTTTTTGAGAATGGAAATGTAGGATATTTAAATAGGTCACCTTGTTGAAAAGAACTAAGAAGTCAGATAAAATTTACAGAATATGAAGGTGCATCAAAGAGCTGACAATACAGTGAAGTACTACCAGGCCAAAACTCAAGAGAAATGGGAATCAGTGTGCTTCTTAGTTGTGGGGGAATGAAAAAAAACAAGCCTAGAGTCTGCCAGTGAAAATTGGTTTAACATGAGATGTTCCCAGTAATAATCTGGAACACCAGATGGCTCCATGGTGAGGCTTATTGGTAAAATGTTGCTTCTTTCTTTAAAAATTGTCCATGTTTTGCAGGAAACCTATCGTAAACTTTATGTTTCCAATATTAAAGTGGCCTGAACAGTTGGTACCTCTAGGTGAAAGGCAAAAGCAAATGAAGTCATATCTTGAGGAAGGTACTTTCGCTTTAATCCTTCATAATTTCTGCTATTTCTATGAAAAAGGAGATATCCTCTGCAGAGATTTGAGGTTGCTTGAGGTGATCTGGTGAAATATAGCTCAAATTTGGAATACCTCTTTGAGAAGAATGGGGCAACAAACTGAAGAGAGTGAAGTAAAGAAAACAATGAGCAGTAAGAGGGAACAAATGATCCTTGAGCAATTATAGCAATTGCCTGTAATTTTTCTGGGTAAAGTGTGGTCCTTAGAGCTTCCATATCAGCACTACCTGTGAGTTTATGGAAAATCAGATTCTTAAACATGACCCCAGACCTCAGAATCTACATTTTAACAAAATCCCCACATGTTTCATATGCACATCAAAGTTTGAAATAATGAATGATAGAAAAATGAAGTGAAAATGGAAAACAAGAATTGATGGAAAAGTAGATGCTGTACAATCCGATGTTAGACCCATGAGCTGTATAAACCACACTTTCTACCACAAGCACTCAGAAAGATGCTGCTGCTAGATGTTTTCAAACCCCATTTACATACACAAAGCCAATAAAAGAAGAGAAACAATATTATACATTTTTTTCTATTCTATGCTATTGGCTTAGAGAATGTGGGCATTTAGAAACAGCACATGTTTGGCTACAGTATAAGTGTAATTGGAATTGAATATCTGAACACACTATTGAATAGTCTTTTCTAGGTGTGATGAGCAATGCTGAATGTTTTTAAAACTTAGAAATATTTCCACTATTATAAACTTCAATGTTTTTTTTCAGTGTGAAGATTTGCTATAAAAATTGTTCATAGCTTCTTTTTACTATCTAACAATAGTGTACATTATCTTGTATACAACTAATTGTAAAAAAGCAAAATTAAGTTAAAAACAAATAAAAATGGAAACTTGAGCAGATCCTTGAATAAAAGGAAAACAGATTCATCTTGAGAACTGAGTTAGAACATTTATAAAGCTTTGGGAGTCCTTAACCTGGTATATGTCCAGACAAAATGGTGATCACATGTCCATTTCCTCTTCTAGAAGTGACTAGAGATAACATGCCAACTGCTAGAGGACTCAGTATTCCCTGCATGTATATTTTGCACCCCCTATACCTTCACTTTGTGTTGCTATTTTAATTGGGAGATTTCCCATTGAAAAAATGAGACTTCTTTATTTTTGGAGAAATTGAAAAACTGACACCCTGAGTTCATTTGATTTCTTAACAACCTACTGCAGTGGGGTAGTAGGCCTCTCCTTTAAACTGACTCCACCTGACTTCTTAAGTTAGGCATACTTCCTGCCTCCTGTAGGCATTTTGTATTTGCTACTGTATGGTCTCCACTTTTCAGGAGGAGAGGATATGGTCTGTGTATGAATTAGAGGTATACAGCTAGGGCTTACCAATGTCCTGACTTTAGATCTGTCAACTGATCTTTATGGAGACAAGCTATACCATGAATTATAGATTTCAGCCACATTTTCTTCTTTGGGTCTCCACTGATTCCTATTATTGATTTCCCTTTGAGGAATATTGTTTTGTGTGCCTGAATTATAATTAGTGACAAGCTGAACTTCCTCTGCACTTGCATGTGTCAAAGTTGAAATTAGCAATCATGTAGGTAGAATAATAGTGACAACACTATAAAAGGAAAAAAAAAATCTTCCTCCTAATTTAGTGTCCACAGGGGTTTTGTAGTGAATATTTTCCTTTAGCTGCAAAGACTATTCCCCTACCTAAATATTTTCTAAAATATATCAAATGTGAATTCAGTTTCCAAGTAACTATTCTTATTTCTAGAAATCTGTTTGAGGTCAAGAATTAATATTGACCTGTCTTCTTTTATAAACCACAGTCGCTGGGTTTCATAAATTCTCCACATCTTACTAACTTTTGGAAGAAGTTGGCAATATTTTTAAGTCCCGTTTACAAACTTTGAAAGCTTAACATACCATACATCTGACCATACATTTTATTAAAAATGAAGCACTATTTAACCTTTCTGTTTAATATCACATTTTTAACTCTTTCAGGAAAAAAAAATCTGGCCCAATCCAGAAGTATTTAAATCACTTGAGATACCTGAAGGCTCAGTTGTATAATCCATGATCTCTAGCACAAATATTTTTCCCTTGTCCATTACATGAACCTTTCTCCCCCTTCCATGATTTGTCTCATATTTCCTTTTTTCTTTGCTAGTGTTCACATATTTCCTAGCTCTTGCATTCTCACCTCAATTCCAGTCTATTCTTATCCTACCCAAGCTTCATGGAACACCTCGTATGCATCTCTTCCATGAAAACATCCCTGTTCACTCTACTGCTAAATCCCTGATTCAATCATTTGACAAATACCATGTGCTAGATTGAAGTATTATTTATTCTATCAAATAAATATGCATTAACTCCTTTAGCAATATGCTTCGAAAATAAATCAATTGGATTTCAGGCTATTTTTAATTCTACTAAATTACTTTCCATGGAAAGACTCTACAAATACTCACTGACAGATAACCCAGTTATGAGCTCTAAACACTTAAATCAAGAATTCAACATCATGAAATTTTCTCTCTCTAGAATATCTTCCCTATCAGCAGACAAACATGTTTCTATTCCCAGTATGCTTTTTAAAAATCCTCTTTTGACCTCATTTCTTTGTCTAGCTATAACCAATTTCTCTACTCCTGTTTGGAACTGAATTGATGATCCTACACAGATTTAAACATCCATGCCATATGATATCTAATAGTTATATCAAAATTAACATGTCCAGAAATGCTGATCTTCACTCCTGACCTATAAAACCTAACAATCATTTCCACATCTCATTTAGCAGCAACTACATCCCTTTAGTTATTAAAATCAGAGAGATTGACATCATTTGTAACTCTTTTTCTTATATACAATATGGAATCCGATGGTAAATCCTACTATTGCTGGCTTCAGGAGTTATCTGAAATCTAAATACTTCTCACCTCTGACACTGCTACTACTTGATTATTCACTCATCTCCTGATTGGGTAATTCCAACAGCCTCTTTCTGATCTGCCAGCTTCCACTCTTACCCAACTTCAGGCTCTCCTCCACACATTAAATGCCAGAGTAATGCCATGAAATCATTTTAGTTCTCTTCCTCAAACTCATCCCATCGCTTCCCATCTCAATCAGAGGAAAAAACTAAAGAGTTTTCAAGGGCCTACAAAGTCACATGTGGTCATCATCCAGCCTTTCCTTTATCCTGGTACTCTCTCCTTCACTCAGATCCTTCAGACTACATTGATTAACTTCTTCACACATACTAGCTGCACTTGCAACTCAGGGCCTTTTTACTTGCCATTCCTAAGCCTGGAACATTGTTCCTGTGTTCACATTGCTCTTCAATTGTTTGTTCTAGTGTCACCCTTTGGTGAGACATTAGAAACAGCCTCTTTAAATTGAAAACCTTTCCCATCATTAATAGTCCTTATTGTCCGCTATTACTTTATTTTTTTTTCCACATCACTTGTCACCATTTGACATCTTTTTTTTAAACTTATTTTGTTTTCTCTACTAGAATGTGTACTACATTAGAGTAAGGTGTTTTTTTTCCTGTGCTGTTTATGATTTATCCCTTATGCCCAGAACAGTAGCAAGCACACGACAGGTATTCAATTAATATTTTTTAAATATAAGAATGAGTAAATGAGTGAATGACTAACAGGTTGTTGTTGTTGTTGTTGTTAGGTGCCTTCGAGTTGCATTGACTCATAGCGACCCTCTTAGGGTTTTCAATGGCTGATTGTTTTGGGATTACCTTGGGAGTGGATTGCCAAATCCTTCTCCCATGATTTAACAGATTGCCTATTTTAAAATAGATTATATTTGCTGTATTTCTTCTGATAATTTCAGATGGAAATTTCCATGATGTCTTTGGATTACATAATTCACTTTTCTTGGATTTAGCTACCACATAGTTCCACATAACACACACCATTTTCTTGACCTTCCCTCTTAGGTAGATTGCTGTTCAGTAGTGTTGCTTGGGCACTACAGAGTCAACATGCACAACCCTTATCATCTCCCCTCAAACCTGTCCACTCTGCTATGCTAACTGCATCAAAGATAGCAATATTTCTTGCCCAAGGCAGTTATGGAGAAGTTACCCTAGGATCTTTTTCATCTGGTCTAAGTGCATATAAGCACTTTGCAGATCATAATCAAAGGCTTATCTCCACCTTTTCCTTATCTTTCAAAGCAACTATGGTAAGGTAATTTTGAAAGGTTGTGGGATTATTTTTGTGTGTTTTTCTCTGCTCTTTTACTCAAAGCAAGAGGGTAGACACATAACTAGGTTTTTTTTCTCCATGGAAAATTTTCAGGGTTGGAAGTAGAAGTCAGGCTATACTGGGAGAAAGAAAAAAAATGAATGAAACATTAAAAACAGATAGTTATATAAGGTACATGGTGATCCCATATGGAGTGGATTTCAGACCCTCCAAAGAGGCGCCCATCACAATCAAGACCTGCAAGCTGGGCAGTTCTCAGACTCAAATGAAGGTTATACACACTCTAGAACACCAGTACTCTTGCGATACCAAGAGGATCAGTGGCCAATATCCTCCCTTTGTTGCATATGACGTTGAATGGTAACAAACAAATCAAGCTCTGAATCCTAATAATAACCAACATTTAATATTCCACCAACGTAGCAGAATGGTGGCTCTGGCTGCCTTAAATTCATTTGAAGGAAGTAAATATCCATGGAATTTCAGCATTTTGTTTTTGCAGTACTGGGGTCTTGAACCCAATGCCTCATGTATGCTAAGCAAATGCTCTTCTACTGAGCTTTACCTCCAGTCACTTTTTTATTTTTTATTTTTAGACAGGGTTTACTAAGTGGCACAGGCTGCCCCTGGCCTCCAACTTGTGATCCTTCTGGCTCAGCCTCCTGAGTTGCTGGGATTATAGACATCTACCACTGCACTCATTGTCTTTTCTTTCTTTTTCTTGTCTTGTCTTTTCTTTTTTCTTTTCTTTTCATCTTTTCCTATTCTTTCTTTTTTAAAAAATTCTATTCTGCTCTAAAACAAAACTGTTATGTGAAATATTATTCATCCTGGTGTCTTTGATTCTTAAAAGAGAAAGATAAGGAGAGAGAGAGAAAGCCAGCAAAACCCTGTCTCAAGATCAAAAATAAAAGCAGGGCTGGGGCTGGGGTGCAACTTAGTGATAGAGTGCTTAGTGATAGAGGCCATAGGTTCAGTTCCCCAATACTGAAGAAAGAAAGAAAGAAAGAAAGAAAGAAAGAAAGAAAGAAAGAAAGAAAAGAAAGAAAGAGGGAGAGAGAGAGAGGAAGGGGAGAGAGGAAGGGAGGGAGGGAGGGAAAGAGGGAGGGAGGGAGGAAGGAAAGAGTGGGCTTTGAAGCTCCAAGGACTGCAATTTCTTATTATATCCTTTAAACTTGGAAGAGTGTAGTCTCTCCTTCCATTTCTCATTTTTCCTTTATCAAATAACATTCAATAAGCAGAATTGACACAAAACAGTGTTCTGCACAACACATCATCACCTCATTTAGAATCAAAATCTTCCCCCAAACCTAGAATCTTAGAAAACAATGAAGTACAGAAAGTAGGAGCTGGCAATAACTGCAGAGGTGATGACAAGATGAAGAAATAATGAGCTTGTGCACATGAGTCTTGACTCAAGTATTTTAATGCATCCATTTTGACTAAGGAGCATTTTTGATGCCCTACTTTCAATTCCTGTGGTCGCACACATACAAAACTGCTTAATTTTACTTAGTGAGATTTTTTTTA
Organism: Pedetes capensis; assembly: GCA_007922755.1. Classification (NCBI taxonomy): domain Eukaryota; kingdom Metazoa; phylum Chordata; class Mammalia; order Rodentia; family Pedetidae; genus Pedetes; species Pedetes capensis. Next base: position 52,646 of record VMDO01006471.1, read on the forward strand.
AAAGAAGATTGTAAGAATAGTATTTAATCTCTTGTGTACATTCAGTATAAACTGGTGAGACTGTAGTATATTGGTCTCACTAATCTCCTTAAAACTGTACTTGCAGCAGATATGTTTGTTCCTAATACTAAATATGCATTATGAAATAAACAATCCTTTAATGCAAAACAAATATTTTATCCAAACAAAATTTCTTTGTAACTATTTATAAAATGAAATTAAGATGCATGATTACTTTTCCAGTTAGTATTAAATAAGGAAATCTTGTTTGATAAATAGATAATTCTATAAAATAAAGTACATAGTTCATACACATCATATTCAATAAATACCAAATATAGTATAATTATCTTTTTGAAGCCCTGTTTTCTAAAAATATATAGTTACTCCCAATGTGGCTATGTTAGAAATATTAATTATTCTTATATTTAAATAATTGGAATGTAGTTAAATTAGACAGAAAAATGAAAAAGGATGTTATCAAGTAATATGTATATTTATTTCTGGGTTGTAAGTAAGCATGGCTAGATGGCTGGAGAAAATCTAAGGAAAAAGCGGCTGAGGAAGGCTCTAGCTGCTTGCCAGGGAAGGCTTAGACCCTTGGAAGCTCTCTAAGCCTAAAAGCCCCTTTTTGTTATCTCTGACCTTGGGCATAGATCTTGTCTATGTGCAGATGTGACATAAGTCTCTTTATGTACAATGAACAGAACATGCTAATATAAATAATAAATAACCCTTCCTGGCTCACAAGAAATATAATTTAACCCTCTTGTCCTCTGACTCAGAAAAATAATTAATATTTTTATAAGAACCTAATAAAAAGAGCTGAGACACTCACTTGGGGGCAGTGCACCTAAAGGCACTGGCCCTCTACTCGGTCTCTATGATACTAACTTTGGTATACAGAGTAATCCTTTCTGTGTCTGCATCTTCTGACCCTGTGACTGCTGGACAGTCTCAAAAAAATATGAGGTATACTTTTTGAAACCATATTTTGCCAGTAATATCAGTTTTAGAAATCTGATGTCCTGATTGTTCACAGGCCCACTTCAGACCAGTTTAAATGCAGTTGTAGTTTAAGTGACCATATTTTGTTGTGGATTTTAGTAACTGCTGTGTAATTTACATCTCATTTACCTTGCCCAGAGCTCACGGGTTTTTCTATATTTTTATATCATGCGTTTATTTACAAGTAGGAAAAGCAAGAATAGCACTAGTGCACACCTGTAATCCCAGCAATTTTGGAGACTGAGGCAGAAGGATTACAAGTTTGAGACCAGAGGCAACCTGCCCAAATAAAAAATAAAAGAGGCTGGGGGTGCAGCTCAGTGGAAGAGCACTTGCATAACATACATGAAGCTCTGGGTTTAAGACCCCATTATTGAAAAAGAGAAAAAGAAAAAGAAAAAGAAAGCAATAATTACTACATGAAATGAAAACAATTTAGTAAGTACAGAATATGCCTTCAGAATAGGAAAAATTCATTATATGTGACTATAAGACTTTGTTTCCTTCTAATTAAGAAACTGAGATCCATTCTGCACTCAGCTATTTACTCCTTAAATATTCAAGGATACATTTTCCTGCTGGGAATCATGACACAGGATGGGGTAAAGTGGGGCAGAGCAGCCACGAAGAGGCAGTATAATCTAGTGCTTCAGTACAAAGGATCAAAGTCCAGCTCTGTTTCATAGCCTATGCAATTTTCAGAATAGTCATAATAGCTAACCAACTTACTGCATGAACAATGGGCAGGTGCTGTTCCAGTCGCATCATTGTCATCTAAGCTTCAAAACAGATTTCTTTTATAGATTAAGAAATTAAGGTTATTTTGCTGCTTCTTACTTATGTTGGTGGCGGAGTTGAGGTTTTATCTCAGGTACTCCAGTGCCCATGTTTTAATGACAATTCTACATCCCTTTAAGCTTCCATTTACAGGCATGCAAAATGAGGGTGTGGCTGAATATAACTATGCACTCTGCCTACTGTCATATAATAAATTTATCTTGGCTAAATGTATGTTAGAAACCTTTCATCCAATACATTTCAGGTAAATATAGACAGTTGCTAAACTTTCAACAGAGTAGCCCCAAGTGCCTATCATCATAAAATGGAGTTTTAGAGACAATCTTGTTTTCATTTTTTTTTTCAATTTCTGACTCAGATAAATCAACCATGATCTTGACAGGGAAAGAACTTTCCAGAACTGTTAATTTTGTTAATCAAATAAACTAATTTGACATATCAACTCTATTTGGTATTACTATAGAATATAAATTTTTCAGAAAGAGTTAAAAAATACTTAATGTGCAATAAAGGATTCAAAAATGGTTATGCAAATTGAAAAACTCAGGAATCAGTTTCAGTGTTTGACACTGACATGATGGAACAACGTTGTTCTGGTTTGGATCTAAAAATGTCCTCTGAATGCTCCTGTGTTAAAGCTTTGTTGCCAGTTGACGTGCTTTTGAGAGGTGATTGTACCATGAGGTTTCTAAATTCATTGATGGATTAATTTATTGATGAATTCATAGCTGAGTGGACTGTTAGGAGGTGGGGCCTGGTGGGAGGAAGTACATCATTGGGGTGTGCCTTTGAAGGGTATATTTTATAGCAGGGCTATTCCTTTCTGTCTGTTTCCTGGCAGTCATGAGGTGAGCAGCTTTCTTCCACCACACCTTTCGGCCATAAAGTTTCTGCCTTGCCACAGGCCTAAAAAGCAATGGAACCAAATACCATAGATTGAAAACTCTGCAACCATAAGCCAAAATAAATCTTTCCTGTTTTAAGTTGTTTTTCGTAAGTCACAGTGTCACAGTGACAGAAAGTGACAAATACAATATTTAGCTTGGAATTTGAGTTGATAACCTGGTCATGCCTGAGTGGGGTTGAACCTATAGCTTTTCAACTCATATATAATATTGATTGCTACATAAATGTCAGATATCACAGGCTTTCATATTAGGGGACAGTTGATGGACTGCAGAGAGCTGTGGCCTGGGAAGTCATAACAGACTTATCCTCTAGACATGGTGTGCGTAACTTTGGGCAAGTCCCTAAGCCTACTGAGCCTTTGCATTAACAACATAAAAAAAAAATTGTACTATTTTCAGAAAGATGTGATAAATAGCTTGGTATCCTAGGAATCGTGCAAGGCTGCCTTGATTTGTGTCCTTAATATGTGTAAATTTATAGTGCAAGCATTAGATGATGGACTGAGTAGCCTACTCTTCATTTTGGCGAATATGCATGGTGGTCAAATATGGAGGAGAAAAGGGAAATAATAAATAATAAATAAAAATAAAATAAAAATAAAAAATAATAAAAAATAATAAATAATTAATATCAATGGACTGTGGTCTAAAAACAGTAATTATATGTAACATGTTTTGCTTTAAAGTCTATTGATGATGATTGGTTTTCTAAAACACAGAAGCTGGTATACTTGAATAATTTCCTACATCTCGGATTAAAATACTTGCACCAGCCACGCACTGTGGTGCACACCTGTGATCCCAGCAATCAGAGAGGCAGAGCAGGAGGATTGTAAGTTTGAGGCAAAAGGCTACCTGCATAACTGAGACCCTGACTCAAAATAAAAAAATAAAAAATGGGCTGGAGGTGTAGTCCAGCAGTAGAACACTTCCAAAGCATGAGCGAGGCTTTGGGTTCAACCCCAGGTCCTGGGAAAAAAAAAAAAAATCTTGCACCAGTATTATTGTTACAAAGTTTAGAGAACTGTTCTCTGTGTTTCCTCAACACTTTTACACATAATTATTCCTTTGTGTATAAGACTGCTGCTACTCACTTTTAGTTTTCTTTGACTTTTAGTTTTCTTTTGACAAATGATATGAGATTATCATACAGCAAACTGCTTATTAGTTTCAGAGATGATATATATGGGCTCGGATGTAGCTCAGTTGGTAGGGTGCTGCTCTGTGCTCTCTGAGGCCCTGGGTTCCATTCCCAGCATTGCACAAAATGGGAGAAGGACATGGCAGTCCCCTTCCGAAACAATCCTGAAACAATCAGCCTTCGAAAACCCTATGAATAGTAGAGAAGAACTGACAAAGCGCTAGCCATGGCACAGTGTTGGGGAGTGTTTCATTCTGTTGTACATAGGGTCACTCTGAGTCAGACTCAAGTGGACAGCACCTAACAACAACAACAACATACCTATAATTTCCTCAAATTTGATTAAAATTAATTCTTCTTAAGCAAATAGTATTTCATCCACCTTTTCACTACTTTGTCACTTTAAGAATTTTGGAGGTAATTCAAAGAGGGAAAGACTTTATAAAGAAAATGAAAAGCCAAGCACTGTGGCACACACCTGTAATTTCAGTGACTCAGGAGAAAGAGGCAAGAGGCTTGTGAGTTGGAGACCAGAGGTACTCTGTGTGATTTAGCAAGGCCCTGTCTTAAAAATAAAAAATAAAAAAGGGGCTGGGAATGCAAGCAGTGGTGGAATGCTGGCATAGCATGTGTGAGGCCCTGGATCCAATCCCCAGTACTGAAAAAAAAAAAAAGAAAAAAGAAAAAAAATACCAAGTGTAATTAAAAATAAAAGTGTGTACTTTAAAAAGATTTCCATGATTAAAAATTCACATATATGACTCCAAATTCAGGTAATTAGGAAAGTTGCACCTATGAGGCATCATTTCCTTTTTAGACAGTTTCCAGATTGTTGTCCTATATTTTAACAACTTCTTCCCCATAGCTCCCACTGCGTTTGTGTTATTGTTCTGTTAAGGGGAGGACAACCATTGCTTGAGTTATGGCACCATGAAAGTCTTTAATAAACAGAAGCATATCCTAGATGAAAATAAACATTGTCTTTAACTTATGGGTATTTAAGACTTTCAAGTAAACAGCTTTGGTTGTCAACAAACAAAAACAGGCTAAATTTTAAAGACACAATACCTAACATAACTAGATTACTGAACTAGTGACTCAGATTTGTCTGTCTACTAATAATAGAACATACACATGCCTTGAATAATTTACTATTAAATCTTTCACCTGCTCAACCAACCATGAAATTGCTCCTTTACTTACTATCAAATGACAACATTGATTTGTAGTGACATGAGTTCAACTGGGGAGATAAATACTCCTAGGAATAAATAAACTTTGATCTGTGTGAGGAAAATAAAACTTTGAAATAAAAATAAAATTAAAAACACTTATTTTTACCATAATGAAATGTGTACCCTTGTTTAGGTTAAAGTGTCCCACATATAATTATGATTCAAGTTTTTGTTGGAAAATAATTTTGTTTGAGGAAAGGCAGATGATGGCATACACATTTATATAAATTTCAGACATTGTTTATCTCTAAATTTTTTATAAAATTCTATTTATTTGTTTATTTATTTAATTTATTTATAGACAGTGTCTTCCTATGCAGCTCAAGTTGGCCACAAACTCTCGATCCTCCTGCCTCTGCCTCCCTAGTGTGCTACCACATCTTGCTTTCAGCTAGCCAGGTGCTCTAACACTGAACTACCTCCAGCCCATATGTCTGTCTTTTAGTAAAATTGTTAGGCTGGGTGTGGTAGTCCGCTCCTGCAATTCTAGCACTCAGGATGCCTAAGGTTTGCAAAGTAAAGGACAGCCTGGGCTACATAGTGAGTTAGCAAGTTCCAGGCCAGCCTGGTGCTCAGGGCAAAATCTATACAATTTTGCTAGACAGCTCAAATGCAGTGTTGGTTTCATGAGGATGCATACTTTATGGTCACAGAGGGCTATGCATTTTGGACTCTACTCTTAATTTAATCCTCTGTTGTTATCTTGAAATTTTTAATACTTAATAAAAGAGCCTCACATTTTTGTTTTGTACTAGGCTGTTATGAATCATGTAGTCAGGCTGTTGAGATATTCACTATCTCTATGATTGAAATATTGCTTGTATTAATAAAACTACCTTAAATTTAAACATGTGAACAAACCATTTCTGTCTGCCAGCCCCCTATCTTGGACAACTGCTGACTCAAGATTGAGGTCTAGAAATCATATTACTGCTTTGAGACCCTGACCAATGCTGATTAGCCTCCTACTGTTACCTTCCCCAAATTTCACTGCACAGCTGTTCCAGGAATAACGTGATATCCCAGAAACTGTCCAATTTATTCTCCTTTAGCTCAACCAAGCCTGCAGATTTTAGTTAAATTTAAATAAATGATATTTAACTGACATGTATATCATAAATAGGAATTGATTAAAATAAGTAGTAGAAACTCCATTAAACACAATACAATGCAATATTAAGAAGAATGAGATGTATTTATGAACGCAGTCAGAAAAAGCACAATGTTGTCAGTTTTGGTTTTTTTTAACAAGTCATGGGAGAATGTGTAGGGCAATGTCTACTTTTTGTTGTTTCGTTTTTAGAAATATGTTTAAATATGAAAAGACTTTGGAATGATACATACTTGAACTATTAACAGAAATGTTTATAGGATGTAGCCATAGATATGTTGTTGTTGTTGTTAGGTGCCGTAGAGTCGGTATCCGACTCATAGCGACCCTCTGTACAACAGGGGAAACACGATTGTCAGTGCTTCTCTGCTGTTCATAGGGTTTTCAATGGCAGATTGATTTTTGGGAGGGGGTTGCCAGGTCCTTCTCCCAAGCCTACAGCTTCTGGTGTTCCCAGGCGGTCTCCCATCCAAGTACTAACCAGGCCCAACCCTGCTTAGCTTCTGAGATCTGACAGGATCAGATGCCACAGGGCTACAGCTGCAGGCAGCCATAGATATAGGAGGTATATATAGTTAGAAGGACTTATACATAGAGATTGTTAGAGAATTTTTATTTCTACAGTATGAGGTTTTACTACTTTATAAAATAGTTTTACTAAAATGTTTATTTTTATTTAGAGAAAATTTAATGTCTAGTACAACTTTCCTTTTTGTTTTTTTCTTTGTTTTGTTTGGTTGCAGTAATGGCAAGTTGAACCAGAGCCTTGCACATGCTAGGCAAATATTCTGCCACTGAGATGAACCCCCAACTCCTTTTTTTTATTTTTTATTTTGAGACAGGATCTCAATAAATTTCACAGGCTGTCTCTGTCCTCAAACTCATGCTCCTTCTGCCTAAGCCTCTCAAGTTGGTGGGATTATAGGCATGTACCATGGTACCTGGTACAGCTTCCCTTTTTAAAGATATGCACATTTTCAAAAATTGGTCATTCCCTAAATAAATATTTTAAATTGTGAGTTTAACATTTTAAGAGATATAGTTAGAAAATGAACTGTTGTAATTATTATATAAATGTTTTCTTCCAGATCATGTCATTTATCCAAATATTTCAAATTTATGAGAATGAATCCATATATTTCATGTTGTGTATTCACATAGTCTTTAAGGTTCAAATACAGCTCATAGCCATGTGATTAAATATAAAAGTGCATCTTCTAACCTCAAAAATCTCCCATTTTAGTGAACCAGGCAGCACTGATGAGGACAACATATATTTTAACTTACATTTTAAAACAGATGAATGATCTGTTGGAAATTATTATAATAAGCTAAATAGCAGAGCCAATTCCCTATTTTGATTGAATCTTGGCCCTAAGTGAGGTTACTCTCTGAGTATCATAAAAGTGATTAACTGGGAAGATAAAGGAAGAATTCTGTTTTGGGATATAGTTGGACAATTGTGTTATTAATCCCAAATTGTGAATCCAAATATAATAGGGAAAGTCAATGAATAGTGCCATACTAGATGAACTTATAGTATAAAGTAAATTATATGTGCCTAAATAAATCACAGCTACTGGTAAGGTTAACTACCCATATCAGCATGCGCATTGTGTAATGCTATTAACATTTTGTTCAGTTTGTTTATGAAACAGGCAATTGCCAAATTTCTAGAGTACTCTCATCATCATTAGTAGGCCCTCTTTGCAATGTGCTTCTCCCCAAACTCATATAGCAATTGACAATTATATTTATTATCATTCTCCAAAGTGAAGTATATAAGAGTTATCATTAGTACAGGGTAATTTGTTTTTATTCATGCTCCAGATAAATATACTCAGAAAGAATCTGATAATGCATTGCTCCAGACTCCCTCTAAAATCTCCTTTTATGGGAGGGCTACAGCAGGGTTGAGCCCAGGGACTTGCACATACTTTGCAAGTGCTCTACAACTGAGATGCATCCCCAGCCTCTTTTTTATCTTTTTATCTTAAGACAGAGTCTCACTAAGTTATGCAGGTTGCCTCTGGCCTCAAACTCCCAATCCTTCTGCCTATGCCTCCCAAGTCACTGGAATTACAGATGTATGCCACAGCACCTGGCTCATAATTTCCTTTGTTTAGTGACTACCCTTTGAGATAATTTGGAGAATCATTAGTAGAGGCTTTTACAATTAATATCAATGTGGTCTGAATCTTTTCCAAACATTTTGCCTAAAATTTATATTGAAGTTATTGATGCTCATGTTAGAAAACATGGAAAAGCAGGTGGCTTTAAATAAGAGTAATGATACTGAACTCTCAATAGGAAGTCATTCAGGCTTGAAATTTGTTCTATGTTAAACAAAGGACCATCTGAGCATGTACTTAAGAATTTCCAGCTCTATGTATAAGTTAGCCTGCAGCCATAGCCCTGTGGCATCTGATCCTGTCAGATCTCAGAAGCTAAGCAGGGTCAGGCCTGGTTAGTACTTGGATGGGAGACTGCCTGGAACACCAGGTGCTGCAGGCTTAGGAGAAGGACCCGGCAACCTACTCCCAAAAAACAATCAGCCATTGAAAACCCTATGAATAGCAAAGAAGCACTGACCATAGTGTTTCGCCTTGTACGTTAGGGTTGGTATGAGTTGGATACCGACTCCACGGCATCTAACAATAAGAACAACAACATGTATATGTTATGCTGTATGATGACCTCACATGTCAATAATATTTCATTGAACTAGTCTATGCTTTGCAGGGTAATGACAAATGTATTATATGGGAAATAAAGAACAATTACAACTCAGGGTCATACTTGATGGGAAAAAGTCTTTCCTTTAAAAATCAGTGCTGGCAGCCAGGTTGCACATCTCATGAGGAAAAGGGATGGAGTTCAAGGCTATGATAGATTTACCCCAATTTATGTTTCTAGGTGGAGATAAAGAAATTGCTCAGGTTTTCTCCCTTTATTATTAAAATCACATAATTTCTGTATTAGTCAGGTTTTCATTAGTTAGGTTTTCACTACAGGGAAGTATCCAAGGTAGCTAACTTTATAACAAAAAGAGACTTATTCAGCTCAGAGCTTTGGAAGCTGACAGTCCAAATGGCTAGAGGTGGCCTCTATAACTTAGTGAGACTCTGTCTTAAGATAAAACATAAAAAAGAGGCTGGTGATGCATCTCAGTGGTAGATCACTTACAAAGTATGTGCAAAGCCCTAGGCTCAACTCCCCTGTAGCCCTCTCATAAGAGGAGATTTTAGAGGAGTCTGGAGCAATACATTTTCAGATTCTTTCTGAGTATGTTTATCTGGAGCATGAATAAAAAAAAAATTACTCTGTACTAATGATAACTCTTATATACTTCACCTTGGATCAAAGAGACCATGACAAATGACAGGAGTACCTGCAGGGGAAATGTCACATATAGAGGCAGGAAGCAGTGAGATATGGAGGGAGTGGCCAGGCTTTCTCTTTTAAATTAATTAATTAACCAATTAATTAGTTAATTTTGATTTTTGGGGGGATAAGGTCTTAATAGGTAGTCCTTGTTGGCCTGGAACTGATCCTGTAGCCCATGTTGGTCTCAAACTGGAGATCTTCCTGCCTCTGTCTCCCAGATGCTGTGATTACAGGTGTGCAATACCATGTCTTCCCTTCAGGCTTGCTCTTTTTATAACAACCCATGCATGAGAACTCAAAAGTCCTAAGAGAAATGCCTCAATCCCTTTAGAGGGCAGAGCCCCAGGCATCTAAGAACCTCTCACTAGGCCTTACCTGTTTAAGATTGTACTGCATTTACCCATACTGACCTCATAGGGACCAGGATTCTAACAATATGGAACCCTGAGGAACACCAAAACCATATCCTGACCTTAGCAATTTCTCTCAAAACCAATTCAATAACATTAGACAATGTAATGGTAAGCTTTAATATTTGTAGGCTTTGAAACAAAGTTGATTATACGTTTTTGTTGTTATTTGTTTGTTTGTTAGTACTGGGGTATTGGACCCATAGCCTCATACATACTAAGCAAATACTCAACCACTGAGCTGCACTACCAGCCTCTTTTTTTAGAGTCAAGGTCTTGCTCAAAAGGCTGCCCCTGGCTTTGAACTCATAATCTTCTTGTCTGATTTCCAAGTCACTGGGAATACATGCATGTGCCACAGTGCCTTAGTGATTGTAGTATCTTGAAAACAGGTATTTGTACATGTCAGTGAAGTAGCTGACTTGTGAAACAATTTCACATATGTTTTTTGGCTTATATAAAAAATGGAGAGTTACTTGTGTTTGGAACTATAGCTATTGGATAAATGGATTTTTGGAAATTAGCAAATTGTTGAGAGCATAATCTTTATATTTATGAGAATGAATATTGATTTTTTTAGTTCAAAATTTTGAGTGGCCATGGACTTTGTGTTTAACCTGAAAGGTAGAGGTAAGGTGCGAATGGTATGCTCTGTTATTTCAGAGGAGGAAATGAGGTCCCCTTGCAGTGCTTTAGGTTAGGTGCCATTGAGTCATGTGCATCTCTTAGTGACCCTCATAAGGGTTTTTCAATGGCTGAGTGTTTTGGGATTGCCTTGGGAGTGGATTGCCAGGCCCTTCTCCCATTTTTGCAGTGCTGGGAATTGAACTCCGGACCTCAGAGACTGCAGCTCTTAGACCTGCCTTAAATAGAAGCTGCTGTAAGGAGCTCTGCTGACAGCTCCCACCAGCCACATCTTCACTTTCGTCCAAGTACACAGGGCTGCACTGAGCTGCTGAGGCTACACTCCCAATGGGCAGCTCCTGGCATTCACTCCCAGCATGCACCATGTACAGCAGCCCCTAGGAAAGCTGACTTGTTTATGCCTAAACCTGGGACTCTTCTAAGAGGCAACCTTTGTCTAAGGACTGAGCAAGGCTTTCTTAAAGCTACCTTGCAATGTGTTGCTCATCCTACATAACCATTCTTCTTCCTTCTCTTTCCCCTTCCATGGGTATCCAGTGTCAGGCCTTAGGCAGGCATCTCTTTGAAGGCTCTCCCTACTGATCTTTGCTCTCTTTTGTCTTTATCTGTTATGGGCATTTCCCCTACCAATGATTTACATGTGAATCCCAACGTGGTATCTGTTTCTCAAAGGACTCACACTGGCACAGAAAGTAAGGTCACAGAAAGGAAAAATTGTTTTTCCTTTAAGAAAAA